>JAOWAN010000051.1:7612408-7637067 GCA_028566635.1 Lobelia cardinalis | reverse complement strand
TACTATATTCATCAATTAATTATTTATGGGACCCACAAATAAAACAAAATCAAACCAAAAACCAAACCAAAAACCAAGCTGTGCCAAAAATCTGTTATCTAAACGCACCCTACATTTATATTGGTTGCAAATACTTAAAAAACATGATAAGTATGAGTTCTGCGGGCCTCGCCCATCTCAAAAGCTAGCCTTAAGGTTGAGGTTTTTCCTTGCACTTTTATACCTACCGACCATTCACACAACCAATGTAGGATAATCCTACGAGGTTTGGACTAGGAACTGTGAATTGAAAGATTAATTTGGATACACTTTAACTGAGTTTTTAATTTTCATATATCTCATGAATTAATTATGCTTTTATGATTTATACATAGATCTATTTTTTTTCATAAGTGACTTAACTTTCGTATTCCAATATAATGTAGTTTTTTGTATTTCAATAGCATGCATTGTGACTAGCTACCTTCAGTTTAAGCTACCTTCAGTTTAGACTTGATGTTTGCTTCAAACTCACCTTTGCCATAGCAATCTACATGATCTTAAATGTAGTAATTACATATTAATTTTATTATGCACTAAGTTGAAAGAGCTTTACAGGGTGCGGGTGTGAGTGCGAATCATAATATTCCAGAGATACAAACACAAAACCAAGGTTTGCAGAGCTCCCAGCAGGATCGCCCAAGATTAGGATTTCGTGAGGTTACCTCTTATCCAGCACTCGGCATTTGCCTTCTTTTGAGGATCTTTCGATAATTTTACACAAGATATATGACTAATAATCGAAAAGAATCAATTGAAATACATAGAGTTTGTGAAAATAAGAGGCCATTGGATATAATCTTGATCAGAAAGAACGCAATATGAGAACCATTAGGTGAAAACTAAAATAATATTTTTTCGTTGTTCCAAATTAAAATGTCTTTTACGTATCATGAATTGAATAAAATAAATTCAGATTTTCTATGTCAAATGGTGTATTATATATCTATACTTGCTTAACACCAATAAATTTCTATATTTCTATATTTATGATATATCTATCCCCAATTGGAAAATATGTTTAAGGTTAGGAAATAGAGACAAGAAAACTCAAAATTGGCAAGGATGACATGGTGCCTATCTATATACTAATAAACCACATACATTTTTATGTAGAATTTTATTTATATTACCGTTGCTTTTGGGTACCCAAACATTAACTATAAGTATTTGTGAAAAAATAGTTCCCTAAATTGTATTATTTATTAGCTTTCCAATTTTGGGTATTATCATAAATAAGGGTTTGATTTCAGAAAATGAATTTGGCTAGATTATCATATCCTAAAATATGATAAATTAAATCTACAATATTATCTAGATGTGAATCAATTCATGGTAACATTTTTAATTTACAACACACTAATGAATATAATAAGTATAACTTAAATTTTGAGGAGTCATATATGTAGAAATATTCAAGTTAGTGATATTTGTAAAGTATGACATTTAATTTTAATTTATGTTTATTATATTAACAAAAGTGTGAATGGTAGATGTGGCCTAGAAACTGTGAACAGAAAGATTTGGATATGATCTAACTGTGTTTTCTATTTTATGTAATATATCCCCATGAATTAATTAATTATGCTTTTATGATTTATACATAGATCTATTTCTCTTCATAATTAACAGTTCTCTTATTTCTTAATTAGATTATTTACTACTTTGAATCAGGACAATCCAATTCATGTTCATAGCCAAATTTTAGAGAAATAAAATTATTCAACTTTCAAGAATCCAAGTATTAGGAACCAACTTAAGCAACTAATTAAACCAGCACAATAAGATAGCCCCTCCATCCCATAATGAGTTGTCATCTCCTTCATGATCTCCCAAAATGAGTGTCATTCATGAACAAACAATGGCATTCATATTTGACTGGGAGGGAGTAATAATTTTGCACCTAGAATTAGTGTAAATTTTATGCAATAATTCAAAGCATGTTATCTCTTACTTATTTTCCTGCTATATTTGAAATATAATTCATATTTCTCCCCCTCCCCTATAAATTCAGCCAATATTTGTGTCCATTATGCACTCAAGAATCATTCCAGCAATATTTTCTAGTACCACACTATTCTCTCTTCCTCTCCACACTAATAACTCAATCTATTGCTCACTCACTAAAATGGCCTCACACCATACTTCCTCTATCTACCAGCCTCTTGAGAACTGCAGCAGAGGGCTAGAGGCTCCCACAAGTCAAAGGGTGGATTTACAGCCAAACGACGTGAACCTGCCCTTCCCAGTGTCGTCCAAAGAGCCGGATGTTACAAATAATAACGTCCTAAAATTTGGCAAGGTATGATATCTAGCTTATTGATTCATCTTTCGCATGTAAATTCAATTTATATATATATATATATATATATATATATATATATGGAACTTGTAACACTTGCTAACATAGTAGATTTTGGCTTACCCAAATTCATAAGGGTCTCGAACTGGTGCCAGTTCAAGAGAACATCTCAGAAGCATGGCAAGCACGAAGACTAAAAAGATCAAAGACTGTCTATGCTTTCGATGCAAATTTCCAAATTTCCAAGGATATTCAAATTATGGATGAGGTCAGTTTAGTAGTTTCTGTGTTCTTCCTAGCCATATGGATCATGTTCTCGGCACGAGTACTATTAATTTATATGATATGCACGTATCAAATATATTTACCACGAAAGTACTACAATTCTATTTGTGTACTGAAATGATTATTTGAAAATGCAGCATCGAGAGGCAAGGACTGCGTCTTTGTCATTGTCTGAACGCCTGCAAGGATGGACGATTGAGTTCCGAGAAAGGGAAAATGGAATAGTGGATAAGGTAATGAAGCAAAAAATGAAATGCATAATCAGATTGTATTCTGCAAAATTTTATAAGTGCTGCTGCTGCATAATCTCATTGTTCGTTTCTTTTTCTTCCATTTTTTTAGCCTATGCAAAATACATAATTAATATGGGCAAATTTCGATTGTAGTTTTACCATCATAAGAGTTCCAATACCATGCTTCGCTCAACTATTACGGTGGAGAACTTCATACTCAACGATGTATATTCGGGGCCTCAATGGAGAGAGCATGGAGTAACAGAAGAAAGCCCTTTGGTAAGTTGATCCTACGAAAAATGCTCTTAATTTTCCACGTTTTTTCTTGTATTATACTAATGACTAGGATCTACATATGTTGAATTTACAGGCTCGTCTGCCATGGTTTGATATATCAGAGGGGGAATTAAAATCAGTCTCTTCAAAGAGGAGAAGAACCCCTACAAGTATTGGTAACAACAGTACCAAACGAAAGAATAAAACTCAGTCTGGTCGTTTGGATGAGAAAGTTACTGAAAGAGTTGACGTGGTTCCTGTGGAAGCTGCCAGTCTTTCTAGCTCCGCGAGTGATCAACCACAACTTTCACAAACACCTGAAGAAATGGCTGATGGATTCTTTAACTAGAATGAAGGGATGTCGTCGCCATTTTCGCAAATTAAAATCATTAGGCAAGAAATTTGTAGAAAACAAGGAGCAGATTTGAAGACGAAGACTAGCAAGCCAGGGAGACAAAGAAGTATCAGATATATTCCACTCTATTCGTAGTTGAATCTGCATGAAGCAAACCTCACTCGATACATTGACTTGCATTCACTTGTTTAATGGAGGCAGCAATGTTACTCCCTCCGCCCCCAAAATGTGTCATTTTGTGATGGAGGGAGTATCATAGTTCTATAAAATGTTGAGATTCATTTTATGTGGTGATGAACATGGAAATCGGCGATAGAAAGACATGAAGACTGTGATCTATATGGTGACTTGGCATTGGATCGCATGAAATGGCGAAAAATGATTCATGTAGCCGACTCCAAGTGATTGAGATTAAGACTTTATTGTTGTTGTTGTTGTTGTTGTTGTTGTTGTGGTGGTGGTGGTGGTGGTGGTGGTGGTGATGTAAATGGATGTACCAACAAAGAATACTTTTTGTATGTAAGTACTAACAATTTTGGGGATAATTTTTGATGTACATCTTTCATTTTCTACTATAGGAAATTTAATTTATATTTATCAATTTGAATTAAAGTTCAAGTGTATATGCACTGAGATGAGTTTTTCTCAAAAAAGATTAATCTCATGAAAGTTTTCATTATCATTTGAATCTGATCTGAGAGTGCCTTTACCAATGGCTTTGAAATTTCATTTTTCTTTTTAAAATAAAGATGGGCATGGAAGTGTTGATTTATGGTACATCTCCTAGAAAGTTTGAACCGCAAATTTATCATTTGGACTACACTTTCAACAAGAACAATAGACAAGAAAACACAACTTTTACAAGAGACAGGACATGAGCCGTATCGAGTAATGATCAAGGCGCTGCTTGTTGATAAAATGATCCTTCCATAACTCCACTGGGATCTCCTAGATTTAGCATATTGACTTGAACACATTAGGTTATGATTTTTGAAGTAAAACTCGGTACCAACAAGACAACAGAAACGTTGGCATTTGAATGTCGCGTTATTTAGCAGAGGAAGTCATCTTCTCTAAGCATATCCCTGACCATTTGTAGTTCTGCAGCAGCTTCAGCAATGCTCATGCGTTCCCGTGGTTCCTCTTTAGAACACATCACTCCAATCCTGAATATTGAAGTCAAGCCACTGCGGATCACATCCATTCTGGCTTGTGCCCAGTGTCTGTTTATGCTTGTTTCATCCACTTGCGCATCCACCAACAGTGTCTGAGCCACAGATTCTGTCACTTGCTTCGACAAAGCCATGGCTGCTAATTGGTGAAGGTTCAAGCCATCATTGAACATTCCATCAGTGGGCTTTTTTCCCGTGAACATTTCCAGCAAGATTATCCCAAAGCTGTACACATCACCACAGGTTGACACATTGCTTCCCATCGCGTATTCTGTAATTTGCAAATCTCATTACTAGATAAAATTTGTCTGATATAACTCAAACTACACTGAACTAATATCAGAAATTTAATTACCTGGGGCGACATAGCCTATAGTTCCCTTGATACTGGAGCTGATTTGGTAAGAAGTTCCTTTGTTGTGCTGCTTTAGGAACTTTGCCAAGCCAAAGTCGCCAACATGAGCCATAAATTCACCATCTAGAAGAATATTGCTCGGCTTAAGATCACAATGTACTATCGGAACTTGACCATGATTATGAAGATAATCTAAAGCAGATGCCACCTCAATTGCAACATTTAACCGTTGAAAAAGATTTAAACAGCTTGGTTCTTCAGATGATAGACCATCCCCTTTTGGTTGAAGTGGATATAACCACCTCTCAAGGCTCCCATTTTCCATGAATTCATAAACCAAGGCTTTGAAATCATTACCTTGATAATCAACACTTGAACAAGCTGTCAATATCTTTACAAGGTTACGATGGCGAGTGTTCCTCAAAGCTTGACATTCAGCCAGGAAACTCTTGGAAGCTCCTCTGTTGTCTAGGTTAAGTACCTTCACTGCCACGATGGTTGCACCATCTGCATAAAGATTTCCACGGTACACAGAGCCGAAGCTTCCATAGCCGATCAAGTTAAGAGACGAGAAGCCATCAGTAGCTTTGAGGAGCTGCCCATAGGAAATCTTGGCGAATTGTTCCACTGAAGTGTCGTTCACTGCTGGTGGCTTTTTCTTCATCTTAATCAGCCAACAAAGGACTAAAAAGAAAGATAAAACAGAAACTCCAAGAATCGAACAAAGCAAGGGAAGTAATAACTTTAGCCGATGACCACTTCCCCTTCTTTTTGGTTCAACAGTTGAGCATATAGGCAAATGTAATGAGGGAATACCACCACAAAGTTGGCTATTTCCAGAAAGGGCAAATGCACTTTGATTACTGAAGACTCCTCCAACTGGTACCTTACCCTCGAGATTATTGAAGGAAAGATTCAAATACCTCAAAAGGAGAATGCTATCAAGATTCGGAATTGCACCAGAGAGATTATTGCTTGAGATATCTAATGCTTCAAGGCCTTTCAGAGAAGCTAAGGAGTCAGGAATAGGGCCTTGGAAAGAATTATGATCCATATAAAGCCTCCCCAGAGTTGTACAATGAGCAAGACTGCTAGGAATTGTACCTGATAATTCATTGTGGGAAACATCCAACTCGACAAGATTTGTCAAGCTTTCGACTTCTGAAGGAAGGGGACCAGTTAGATGGTTCCAAGAGAGTTTCAAGGAAATTGATAGAGACGACAAGCCCATAACTTCTGGAGGTATGCTACCACTAAGATTATTTCCATAGAGATGCAACAGGATTAGACTCTGGCATTTTCCAAGACTCGATGGTATACTCCCTTGAAGATTATTTCTCTCTAACCAAAGCTGGTTCAGTTGAGTCAAGTTTCCAATGGACGAAGGGATTTCTCCAGACAAACTGTTTTCTCCAAAGCCAACTTGTTGGAGATTATAAAGTTGTCCAAAAGAGTTTGGGAGACTTCCTATCAATCTGTTTGCTTGCATATCCAAAGAAGCTAATCCCGTAAGTCCCCCGAACCCCTCTGGAATACTTCCAGATACTTGATTTCCGCTCAGTGTCAGATACTGGAGTTTAGCTGACAAGTTGCCAATTGTATCAGGTAAAACCCCTCCAAAATTATTGACATCCAGTTCCAATACACGCAACTCACTGCAGTTGGTTAGAGCAGAGAGGAAGTCAAGATCTTTTTCTTTCCCGCTCCCCAGATTATTTTCAAATAGCGCCAACCACGAGAGTTTTCGTAGATTGCCAAATTCGACAGATTGCAACCCACCAGAGAATTTGTTCATTCCCAAGACGATGCGATCAATGTTTGAAAAGTTGGATAAGGAAACAGGAACTAGTCCAACAAATTGATTTGCCCTAACATCAAGCTTTTGAAGGTTGGGCAGAGTCAGGCCCAAATTCTGAGGAAGAAGTCCTTCAAAGTGATTTTCAGTGAGAGTTAGATTTCTAAGTGATGAAAGGTTAAAAATAGATGGAGGTATCACACCAGAAAGTCCATTATAACCAAGTGAGAGAAACCTTAAACCGGTAAGTTGACCTAGTGACTCAGGGATACTTCCTTGTAGTACATTTCTTTGGACTTGAAGATCTTCAAGAGATGAAAGGTTTCCAAGAGAAGGCGGGATGATTCCTGTTATGTTGTTGAAGTTAGCATTCAGCTGCTGCAACATGGACAAAGAGCCGAGCTCCGTGGGAATTATTCCAGTGAGGTGGTTGTTCTCTAGATTCAGGATTCTAAGGTTTGAGCAAAGAGAGAGGTTGGCAGGAATTTGTCCAACAAATGAGTTATCGGTTAAGTTAAGAACTTGGAGCCTGCGCAGGCGTCCGATTTCACTAGGGATTTCTCCCTGGAAGCTATTGCCGGAAAGCTGAATGACTCTAAGGAAACTAAGGTTCCCAATGGAAGGAGACAGGGAACCAACCAAATTTAAAGAGTGCAAATTCAAACTGGTGACTCTTTGATGATCATCACCAGTGTCACATGATATGCCTTGCCATTGACAGAAATGGAGGGACTGATTATTCCATGAGCTGGTGGCTTGCAGAGGATCAGCGATGATTCGAGCTTTGATAGCAAGGAGAGCGAGGCGATCATCTTCAGTAGTAGAAGAAACTTTGGTCTGTAGCAGGCAGAGAAAGCAGAAGAAGACCAAGGAGATGAAATTAACATATGAATGGGTTCTGAAAAGAGCCATAGAGTGTGATAGCCTGGGAGCAATTAAACACAGAGCCACACAGACTGCTACCAGAATTGTATGGTAACTGATCAGCTTCAAGAATTATACCGACCACTTAAAATCATTCAATCGGTCTCAACCAATCCCTTTTGTTTACAGTTAAATAGTATAGAAAATAGGAAGATCAAAAAGACTTTTTCAACTATCTGGATTGACTAACATCATAGATTAATAAGTTGATAGGTATGCTTTGGAAATACCTGACTCCATGCCTTTGTTTAATAATCTTGGCAGAAAACCAAGTTCAAATCCCTGATCAGCTGAGGCACGTTCCGACAATTTATCTCCTCCATCATTTTTGAAGACACGGGGTTGAAAGCTCCTAATATTGAAGTTCAACATTTAATAATCTTGACAGAAATTAAACATACACACACAACAAGCAGAATGGATGCTAACTCTCAACTTAAAAAAAAAAGTACACTCATACTTCATTCAGTAGCTCTCAATCAGTCCCTTTTACTTCCAATTAGAAATAATTTGTATGAGAGTGATCAGCTAGAGGGCTATCAGAATGAATAAAAGTATCTAAATATTGCAGTGAATAACCTCCGGTCTTCATGTCCTACTTTCTTTTATTAGATAATTTTGACATTGGCTTCCCAGGTCACACGCACACACTTTCACACACACATATGAAAGGTGGTGTAAGAAAAAAAAATCAAGTTCCGTCGCTCAATCACCATTGGCTAGGGACGGTAATTTCTCGAAATTCGATTTGAACTCGATAATGTTCGGCGACAAATTATATGGAGCACCCGGGTACTCCTTGCTAGGAACACCTTGGGACACAATATTCATTTTATTACGTTATTTGTTCATTTGTTATAACTAAATATTCAATTTAGTGTTTTTATTGTTATTGTTGATTTTAAGTAACAACGATAAAAATGAACATTTAATTTTAGAAAATGAATAAATAACGTAATAAAATGAATATTTTGTCTCAGGTGCTCCTTGCTAAAAACACCAGGGTGCTCCATATACCAGCTCCAAAAAATTCGATTTTCTCACAAAATTTTAAAATTTGGTCGGATCCGGAGTAAATTTGAGTGTTGCCCCGTCTTGTCCCGCCCCGCTCAAATAATATTATTTTGATCATATTTGGAAATATGTATATATATACATATAATATAGTACTTCTACTTAGGAAACTCTATTTTCAATGTCACTGGCCGTCTGCCTCGCTCCAACATCTTCGTTTTCACACAAGGCTCACTCAGAGGTGGAGCAGGGGGCGGTCGATCCCCCACGGCGAAAATTCCTTTACTGAAAGTCTCAATTTTCGGCGTTTTGCCTTTAAAAAAAAATTATCGTTTGTCCTAAGTTGAATTTTGTAATGTACTGTATTTATGATATTTTCGATCATTTTTTATTTTTACGAATTTTATATCACTGAATTTATTTTGATGTGGATTGAAAATATTTTTAAAGTTGATGAAACCTTTTTGTGTTCATTTATTAAGAAATAAGCATTTTCAAGATATTATTACTCTCGTTTAATTATCGGATCCTTTTTTTTTTTTTTTTTCACAATTTCGTTCTCTCCTCGTAAAATTTTTGGCTACGCCACTAGAATCACTAGTAGTCCTTCGACGCTCCTCTGGCAATCCAGTGTAGTAACATTCATTTTTCTCTTCTTTTTCATCTTCTTATTTATTTGTCAATCTTCTTCCACCGAACAAGTTTTCTCCTGCGACGATCAATCTAATTAATCTCCATTTATTTTCCATTCTTTTCCTTTTATTCTCATCTCATCTCTTTTCTTTGCCCAGGCGATCAATTAAGTTTGACCGATCTCATCTCGTCGCCATGAATTAAAAATATTTGATGGAGGATGAAAATTCCATATTGAGGATGATAAAAAATTGATTGTTGAAAATAACGAAGCTGATAAATTGATTTACAATGTCGACTAAATCTCTTTTTAAAAAATTTCTTTTTACACTCTTCAATTATTTTTTGTTTTTGTGATATATAGTTCTTATATTCAAGACTTAGATTAATTATTTTCTGGTTCTTAGTAGCACATTATAGTATATACATTTATTCTATTTGATGGTTATTATTTATGTATGCTCGTGATCGAGGATATAGAGTTAAAAATTAAATAACTAAACTATTTATAATTAAATAATATATTATCTATAATTAAAAATAAAAAGCAATAATTTAATTAACTATATCAAAGTATTTAAAATAACTTTTGGAATGCAACTTTTGGGGGTGAATGGAATGACTAAAGTGAAAAAGTAAGAGAGAGATAGAGAGAAAATAATATGACTCATAAAAACTGAAAAATTAAAAATGATAATAAACTTACATCGTGATTCAAACCTAAAATGAGATTAACCCTTTTTGAATTTGCAATTGCCATATAGTCATTGTACGATGTTTTACGACATTTTTCATTTCTTGTCGGTTATCATCATACTTACGTGACCGAATTGAATTGACCCCTTACTATCATTTCTTTTCATCTTTGAACTGGTCATGTGTCTGACTTTCATAGTGTTTTGACTAGTTGACCATGGTAGCAATACTAGATCCATGTATAGAATGGATCATATTACACTTCAGTGCGCTCTTTTTCAAAAAATAAAATAAAATTGAGTTTTAAGAAAAAGTTTGCGATAGAAAATTGTCTCCTCATTTAAATATTCTATCCGTTCCACAATAGTGGCCCTTTAAGAAGTTATAAAATATTCCAAAATAGTTATCATTTTACAAATTTATACTCATTTTTTCCTAAATTACCCTTTACTCTTAAAGTATTAAGACATCTCCAACCCTGCACCATTCCCAGCACCATCCTCTCCAACCCAAGCCATTCCCTGCACTATCCCTTACACTATCTCCTATTCTGCACCATATTTGGTGCAGGCCAAATGCTGCACCAAATTTTTTTTTTTTTTTTTATCATTTCAGCCCCTTCAAATTTAAAGCATTATAATTGGTCATTAAAATTTTCTTACACTATTATTAGTTAAATGTATATTAATTATATAATTATTTTAAAGTTAACATATTTATCTTTTGTATTTTATTATAAAGAAATTTTACATTCAAAGTTATGTGATAATAAAGTTATATTATCAAGGGCTAGTACGTAAAAAATTCAAAGTTATGTGAAAGTTTGTAAAATGTAATGAGAATGAATATTTTTGTTTGGTGCAAGGGATAGTGCAAGGATTGTAATAGATTTAGTGTTTAGTGCAGAAAACAGTGCAGGGGATAGTGCAATTTGAATTTTGGGTTGGAGATGCCCTTAATGAATGAAGAATTTGAAGAGACTTTTAACTCTACAGTATTGATTGAAGGACAAAAATGAAATAATAGAAGATAATTAAGTAAATCTTGATTTTTGTATTACATCCTAAAAAGATCATTATTGTGGAACGGAGGGAGTATTATATAAACTAAAAATATGCTAGACAATTGTACTTGCAGTTTTTGATTTTAAATTTATTAATTATAAATAATTTAATTATAACATTAAATTCGCTCGTATTTGATCAAAGCTCAAAAAGCTCAATTAAACCCAGATTCAACGAGCAAGCCCACCGCTGCTAGAAGAAAAATCCTCAGAACCCACATTAAATTCGCTCGTTTTCAAGATTTTATTATTTATAATATTATTTAAATAATTATTTTTTACTTTGTACTATATTATTTTAAAAGTATATAATTAATTTTTTTCTGCAAGAATGAATATTTTTTTTTTAGTAAAATTTCATTGTCCATATGACCTATTTAAAGTAAAATATCTTTAACAATTGAAAGAAGTGAATTTTTAGCAATGAACCTAAAGAATCATCATATGAGAGTTGAAAATTTGAAAAATATTTATATCATGATTTCGGAGATGAAATTTTGAAAAATATCGTGATTTCAATAGACGTTAAATGTATAGGTCCCGTTTTGTATGTACTTTTTTACTTTTGTATATATTCAAAATTATAAATGAATAGTAACTTTAATTAATATCATAAATGGGTAGTAATTTAATTTTGTAAAAGACAGAAAAATATTTTTTTACCAATTCTAACCCAACATAAGAGAGTTGATATCCCCATTATGTATGCCACCACTCACATAGTGGTGGGATCCACTAACAATGGAACTCACCACTATGTGAGTGATGGAACATCAAATGTCATAGAGGATCCGGACTCAACATAAGATTCCAAATTCTCAAAAGTATTTATGTAAACTGTAAAGTTTAAAATTCTCTATTTTAAATCACTCCCCAATTCCGCGTTCCCATTCATTCTTAACTATAAAAATGTTAGTATTATTTTAAAAATAATTAATTAAAAATAATTAATTTAAAATATTATAAATTAATTAACTAAAACTACTTAATATATATATTCTCTCTTACTTTACTCACGACGTACAACCTCATATACATTTTTATTTTTTAACATATTTTCTTTCATTCACATATAAAAATATACACGTCCTTTTACATGATCTCTCTCACTCACGACATGCATCTCACAAAACACTTTTACACCGTTAAATCAAATATTTGAATAATTAAAACTAAAAAAAATATTATTGTCTGTTAATTCATATTAAAAAATTAATATTCATAGATCACATCAAAATTTCAACATACATTTCCTTTATTGTCAAAATATTGTCAAAATTTTAACTTAATTCGAAAAAATATTAAAAAAAAAAAACGTAATTAAGAAAAAAGTCACGCACTCAAATTCAAATTTACCTGGGCCCCACCAGCCTAACCCTCTCCTATTTTGTCTTCTCTTCCCGTTATTTACATCTCGTCCTCACCAACTGCACAAACAGTACATTCACGCTCCATTCCCTCGATCAACTCCCTAAACTTCTCTCTCTCTCTCTCTCTCTCTCTCTCAAAGTGCCTTCCTTCTTTAATTTGAATTCCTTCCTCCTGATTACGACAGATTATAAGTTGGCCCCACTTGGGTCCTTCTCCCTTGCTGCCATTGACCTAGTACTGTAGTATCTTAACTTCTACCTACATACGTTTTGTGTGCGTTTATGTTTCAAGAAAAACATTCTCAGGCCAAAATAAAATCAACACGGCGGCCGCTGGGGCGGCAACAACCTATCGCCGTCCTTAGGTTTTGACGAACTTTAAATTCCTGGGTTTGTCTTCATTTATCATTTCCAGGTACCCTCTCTTTCTCTCTGTTTAAACTATCTATATATTCGAGTTTCTTTTCGTGACCATTTTTCTTTAAATTTTCGACCGAGTCTTTGGTGGGCATGTTTGTTTGGAGTCTTCTAGATCCGGGTATGGTATAATTTTGTGTTTG
This sequence comes from Lobelia cardinalis, assembly GCA_028566635.1. NCBI lineage: Eukaryota > Viridiplantae > Streptophyta > Magnoliopsida > Asterales > Campanulaceae > Lobelia > Lobelia cardinalis. The sequence goes on along the minus strand of JAOWAN010000051.1, from coordinate 7,623,995 downwards.
AAATGTTGGGGGTTTTAACGTTCTGAAGATTAATTCTTTTTGATTTTTCAAAAAAATTCCCTATTTGGATTGTGTGTATGTGTGTGTTGGGCTTCTTGATTGATGTGGGTTTTTGTGTATAACTATATTGAATGAAAGAATCGAGCTCATTGAGCTATTTTGGAATTGTTAGATGACTTGAGTAAATAGTTGTCTGCTTAAAAGGTTTGTTAGAGTTGTGTGTTTGGATTGTACAAGGTAAGTTTTTTTTAACTTACTCTTGTTTGGTTCTGGTTTTGACGGATATAATTCCATTTCTACTTACCTTTGTTGGTGTTTACCCTTTTTGTGCTTTTGAAATGATATTATTGGTGGGTAGGATGCTTTATAGTTGCTTGAAATTCACAAATGGTCAAGTATTGAGATTTAATTGACTCTTCTAAACAATGACATTGAGAAATTGTGATGATCAGGTAACATTTATATAATTGAAATTAATTTCTACTTTATTTATGTACGCATTGTTTGTAGACATTGTTGAACATATGTATGCAACCAAGAGTTTACTGATTAGTTGCACTATTGAATAATGAAGCATGCTCAAGCATGTGATTTGAGTACTTGGATTCTCTTGGATGAGTTAATAGACGTTGAATTTGAATTGACACAATGGAAACGGAATAGGAGAATCTAGAAACTGCTTCGAGCTTCTAAAAGTTGTAGGTAGAGCTTAGAACCTCACGATCAGTGCTCATTGAACTAATAACGAGGATGGTATTAAATTTACCAGATTTTACCTGGCTTATGATATCAGTGGCTCTGTGGGCCTGTGGCTGGATCACTATCCATGTTTTGGAGACAATTAACTAGCTGAATGAAAAGGCAGTGGATGCCCTCATGCACCTCTCTCACCTTGGGTGAAGCATGTTGAGATGTTTTCTTGAATTTATTTGTGAAGAAGAGTGAAGAATGTTTAGAGTACTCTTCCTCTTACACAAGTTTTCGCTCCTCTAAACTGAGGCAGATGCTTAGACATGATATTCTGCTGTTACTTTATTAATAAATGAGCCGGCCTGCCTAATAACGTAGCATTCTCATGTGTAAGAGACGCTATCTGAGGAGAACTCTGCTGCTGCTCTAGTTACCACTTCGATACCTTCGAGCAGCAGTGCAGTCTCCTTTCCCTTCCTGAGGTGCGTCAGAAACGAGAGCTGTGGTTTCAAGAGCAAGAACCGCCATATTTGGAGCATAGAAATTGTATCTGGCAATCTGCTCTATATAAAGTCCTTCGGTAGTTGGCTTCCTGATCATGATAGGTTGGATCTTAGTTACCTAGACTCAGTTGCAAGGATCCAACACGGGTGCAGATCCGGGTGTTGGATCCTCCAAAATTGTAAAATGTACACCAAATTTAGTGTAAAACAGTCACACCCATGTTGTGCCATGTTGGACACTGGTAGATTGGCAAAAGTGAAGGCTGGAGGTACATAAGGTTGGACAGACTCTAATAGTCTTAGATTGCTTACCCTGTGAAATACTTTCAACTTATGGAGGTTAAACTGAGGGGCATCAGCGGAGCCGTTATTGCCGTCAAACTATAAATTCTCAACTAGAGGTCGGCATAGCCGTTATTGCCGTCAAACTAGTGCAATAGAGTGTTTATAAGTCTCAAGTATGAGTTAACCCCAAACTTTCAAAGTAATATATATCCATGTGAAAAAAAACTTAGGAATCAACAAAATATTGATTTAATTATTCATCAAAATGGTCAAGATCCAATTTGTAAGTTGCAATAACGAAAGAAAGGAGCAACCAAAACATGGAAAGAGTAAAGAAATTAAAAGAAGTGAGCTTAGTGGACAAAAATTTAGTCAGTGTCACACGGATACTAATGACATGGTATCCCATCCTACGAAAATGCTCTGAATCAGCCAATCTGCCGATGTGTTGCTGATCCACGTCAGTAAATTGGCTGGTTTGGATTATTTTCAGTGTACGGGGATATGCATCACCCAAGACACTTAATATTTACTATTAATGGACGAAGTGATCCACAGATGCTGGATATAGATGTGGGATTAATGGTGCAAGCTGTTGAAGATTGTGTAATTTTGTTGCCGATCTGTACAATGATATTTTCTTGTGTTATGCAACTTTTTTTCAGCGTATATGACCTGTTTGTTTATCTGCTTACATGTCCCATTACCATTACCAACAAAAGGGGCATGGTATCTAGTAGTTCGTTGAAAGTGTGAAAGTTTGTTATCTGGTGGTCCTATGATATTTTGTCGATTATGTTGGTTGACTGTAATATATATATATATATATATATATAGTTCAAATGATAACCTAAATAATCTGCAAAATGCGAACCACACTGTATATATATATATATATGTGTGTGTGTGTGTGTGTGTTAAATGATACCGATGAATCATAGTGTTAGTTTGACTAACACGGTGATCCAACAAATTGATTTCCTTCAAAATCAATTTGATGGATCAATGTGGTTCGCAGAGTTTGTAGATTATTTAGGTTCGCAGTTGAATAAGGCCATATTAATATATATGCACGAGTATTTGAAAATTTAAATCATCTGATCTGCCTAGTCTGTGCAATTGGTGGTGACATGAAATGTTTGGCTTCTTTTACAGTGTCAGTTTTTGGTCAAACTTTCAGTTAAACAAGTCTTTGATATACAGTTGACTTTTCTCCAACTTTTTTGTTCTTATATGAAGTGAGCATCCGTGGCAGACATATGGCTACAGCAAATTCTTATTTCGAAGACTTGCGAAATAAACCTGAGGTCATTGATCCTCCTCAGAATGATGTGATGGATGTTATTGAACAAGTGCATGACCCTGCTCAAAATACTGTGAAAGCCAATGTAGTTGTCTCAAGCAGTGTTCGCGAACTACTGGAGTGTCCAGTTTGCTTGAATGCTATGTACCCTCCAATTCACCAGGTACCCTCCAATTCTTTCATGTGGAAACGCATTAGCTATTAAACGTTTACGGGGACCCTTTGCTTCAGTAAGCATTATATTGGTTCTGTAAGACTTAAGCCCACTCAATCTAGAAGGTTTTTAATAATTTTTTTTTAGGAGGCAGTGTTTTAAAATATATCGTCTTTGATGTATTGTTCGGAAAGTTTTAAACATTTTGAGTGTACCAATGTTGTAATGTCGTACTTTTCTCTTCCTCTGCGTATCCTCCCCCTCCCTCTCATGACTACACTTTCAGGTGATTTGTTTTCGCCTAAAGAATGTGAAACAATATGATTGCCTTTATTATATGCTACAAAAAGGAGTAATTATCTATGAGTGCTGCCGTGGACTCATTTATTTTTTCGCTTCATGTTGCAGTGTTCCAATGGGCACACAATCTGCTCTGGTTGCAAGCCAAGGGTGCATAACCGGTGCCCAACTTGTAGGCATGAACTTGGCAATATTAGATGTCTTGCATTGGAGAAGGTGGCTGCATCCCTTGAATTACCGTGTAAATATCAGAGCTTTGGGTGTTTGGGCATCTACCCTTACTACAGCAAGTTAAAACACGAATCTCAATGTGTCTTCAGACCCTATAATTGTCCATACGCTGGATCAGAGTGCACAGCTGTTGGTGATATCCCTTATCTGGTGGCCCATCTAAAAGATGATCACAAAGTTGACATGCATAGCGGCAGTACTTTCAACCACCGATATGTCAAATCAAACCCTCATGAGGTTGAGAATGCAACGTGGATGCTTACGGTATGCTTCTTATTATTCTGCAGTTCATTACTTCGTTGCATGTCTGAAAATGCTGGGTATCTAGGAGCAAGGAACCCTGCGTCCTAATGTGAGACTAGTTTTTGGCCTACATCAGCAACTATAGATACAGTTTTTGTTTTCAATCAAAAAATGACAAATCATAAGCTCTCTAATGACTAGCAGCAGAATTTCCTTGTCTGGACATTAATTTACTTACTCCCTATGTTCCAAAAACAGTCTCATATTTCATACTTTGTAATAGTAGCTTAATGTTTTGTTTCAGTTCTAAACTAAACTACATTTCAAATCTTTTTAGAAATACGACCATCTTTTTGGGACACATGAAAAAAAAGTATGATTACTTTTCGGGATGGATGGAGTAAGTTGATAATGCTGAAATGTGATTTCATCTTCTATGAACTATAGGTTTTCAGCTGCTTTGGGCAATACTTCTGTCTTCATTTTGAGGCGTTCCAGCTAGGGATGGCTCCCGTCTACATTGCATTCTTGCGATTCATGGGGGATGATAATGACGCAAAGAACTTTACCTACAGTCTTGAGGTTGGAGCTAATGGGAGGAAGATGACGTGGCAAGGGGTGCCTAGAAGTATCAGGGACAGCCATCGGAAAGTTCGCGACAGTTTTGATGGTCTCATCATCCAACGCAACATGGCTCTCTTCTTCTCCGGGGGAGACAGGAAGGAATTGAAGCTCAGAGTTACTGGTAGGATTTGGAAAGAGCAGTAGTGGAATCTAAACAACCTATTAATCACTTTAACCTAATCTCTTATTTATTTATATCGCCATGTTGTTTTTAGATTAGCACCTTTATGGTGGGAATGTGGTGCCTTCTATTCATGTATTTTGTGAATTTTTGGGAGCAAACTCTCATTGCTTGTCTATGCATCTGAATACATGAGTGGAAGGTGTTAATCTATGAAATGCCAGTTCTGATTTTTAGTTTCTTATACACTCCTGTTTTTACTATGCAATTCAACTTTGTTGCTTGACAATCAGGCAAGTTTTTTCTGTTTCTCTTCACCACGTCTCTTGTATTAAGGTTAATGTCAGTTATAGATGACCAGTGGAGAACTTCTTTGTAGCCTATTTGCAGAAACCCTAGAATACTTGCACCTCTGTTCTGAAATGAGCATTGGGGATCAGGGAAGTAAACCTATATATTCAGCTCTTCCTAACACCCGCCATTGGCACGAGCATAACTTTGTGGTGATGCAACAAAACGAAATAAAAGGGTCATGCGTTCATATAACATGCGAAACATCTTGGTGGAAATCCTACTTTTTTAAAGTGTGGCACTAAAAACACTTCTCTTGGGTGATTTTTTACCCATAATTTTTTGATTTTTGATTTTTCTTTTTCATTGATTTCACAGTTTTTCTACCTATCTATCTTACTTTTTACTTTAATCATTAAAAAAAATTAAAAATTAAATCAATAAATCACCGATCCAAACACAACCTAATCATTTTGGATCCAAGTCTCACCTAGATGAGAACTTCATAGAGGCTATAACAAAACCAAATACCATGAAGTGGCTCTAATGGGTAATCGTTATATAGAGTGCCTAGGTATTTTTTGCTCATGGAGTGCCTTAATGTACATAAATGTTATAAAATATGCACATAATATAATTATAATGCATATAACATAATTAGTAATGCACATAAAGGTTATATGTCTATAATTTATAGTCGTTATGTGTATTATGGTACTCTGTATAATTTTTGCTAATGGGTGGCTTTTTGGATGCTCAAGCTCATAGATATGTGGTGGGCCCTAGTGACCATCTAGAGGGGAATTATAACCGAAACAAGCTTGTGGTGATCACACTCATAAAGTGGAGAGATGCACAAATGAGCCGATATGGTTAAGATTTTTATTTTGGTTAAATAACATATGCTGCAGGAGTAAACATCCAAAGGATCCGTGGCGCAATGGTAGCGCGTCTGACTCCAGATCAGAAGGTTGCGTGTTCGATTCACGTCGGGTTCAATTCCCTCTAAAACCAAAACTGTTATTTTTTTTAATCTTGGAGAGTCCCACTTTGAAAAAGTCCGATACATATCCATCTACACGAGTGATATGGATAATGGATCTGCTAAAGATTGCCCAGAGAGGCCCTGAGATCAGTGATTAAGAATTCAAGTGAATTTTTTGGTGAATACTTCTACCAGTTAGTAATCGTCAGCCATGATAAACCCTCGCGGAAGTTGACTTGTTGCGCAAACGTTCTGTCGTGTGGATGCATAAATTTGGAACCAATTTGTTGTTGCAGCAGTACATGATGAAGGGGTAAAGTTTGTTCAGAAATTGGTATTGATGTGTAGTGGTAAAAAGAATGACCTTATGTACTCACTTGTACCTCTCTTTTGGCGTATTTTGTTTAGGTTGCGTGTTCGATTCACCTCTGTTCTGAATGTTCACACCATGATCACCATGGACGAGCACCTCACTCTTTATCTTGCAGAGTAACTGACTTTTATTTTAGTTTACTACTCAGAAGTGTGGAGATCAGTAGGTGAGGAGTTTTGACATTTTTCCCAAATACAAAGCGAAGACTTCGGTAAGTGGATAGCAGGAACGGAGAGGAGGAATGGGAATCCCAATCATGCCATCTCCTGTCTTTGGTATGTGTCAGACACTTATAGGTTGGAACCTCATTCCGCCGTGAATGGGCACCTCATTCCTGTTTTAAAAAAGTGGGAGTGGAACGAGAACCAATTCTTATTTTGATTCCAAGCCAGCTTAAACTCGTAATAATCAAATGAGAAGACACTACAGGTAAATATGGTAAGGCAAGAAAAATCCAAAATTAGAATGCATAACTATATATTGATAATGAAAAGCCATCCTCTATGTTTCATATGGTCAATCAGAACAAGCATGGTATTAAATCAAAATTCGAAACATCAACCCCTAGAGGCAAAATGCATTGCACAGTCCTAACGGTTACTCTCATTTGCAGCTAACTGAGTATGCATCCCATCCTTGAAGACGGTACTCACGAGCTGCCTCTGCAGGGTTGGCCGCCTTTATAATTCCACGTCCAACAATAATGATATCACTACCTCTATCAGATATTACCTGCAAAACATTTCAATACATTCCTGTAAGAGCAATGGATCGATATGAATGCTGACAAAAGCTTTAGGTTATCTCCCCTTTACAGACCCGTATCTAGGTCTCTTCTGTTATTACGAGACAGTAAGAACTTGAGGCATTTATAAGTTAGTTGTATCACGAGACCATCTCAACAAACTATAAAAACAATCTCTTTTCCACCTAAAACTTTTGGTTATATTCAATCCCATTCCTGGCTCATATTAGTCATAGAAAGTACAAGCTAAATGATCAAGAACCAACTTCTGATTAACTTAAAATAATAATGCACATGCCACACACCTCTGTGAATGTGCCACAGCAGAAATTTTAAGGGTCTCTTCAGACAAGAGTTCCTTTTCGAAGTTCTAGTTTTGGTTTTGTGCAATTAGAACCAAAGATAGAGAAAGACAATTAAGAGAGGGAAATTTTTTTGGATGTTGATATATAATGAGAGGAAAAAGTCAGAGAGAAAGAGAGAGTGAACTGGTAAGTGTGAAGAGAGAAGGGGGAAATTCCAAAATCCCATACCTTGTCTGGACACAACCCAAGTTTTTAGAGCAAACCCCTAAAAGTCATTAGTAAGCTATGATTTAAAAAAAACAACCCAAGTTTTTAGAGCAAACCCCTAAAAGTCATTAGTAAGCTATGATTTAAAAAAAAAAAAAAAAATAGATGCTACTTACAGAATATGGAGTGTTATACTGCTGGCCCAGAGCATCGCCTCCTTTTACTAATTGAACTCCAGGTGTTGCATGAATAAATGCGGGATTTGATGGTCCCCCGGGCCAAGATGCTGAATTAACAGAGATAAAACCAATGACAAAATCTGAATGATCTTCCGCAATTTTCACAGCTGCAGTGGTATAATCTCCCTTTGCAAGAGTACCAGCAGAACTCATTTCAGCAAGCAGCAGCAAGCCCCTACCATGAGGCAGTCCCTGTCCAACATCCATTTAATAAAAATACAGATGGGTACTTCTTTAGGCCTTAATAAGTTCTCTAAGGAACCCTATCCCTACCTTTAGTTTCAACCCATCCACAATCCCAGGACCTGGGATAACGTGAGCATTGACTATATCAGCCCAATCCAGTATACGAAAGATACCTCTGCCAAAAAAAAATGTACAAATCGCCAAACACAGTTATAGAGGGTAAAGCAGAAATACAGCATTATTAATTTTCTTGCTTGTAGGGATGGGCGAGGGGTAACAAAACCTCACCCTTCATACTGCATTGTCACTGTGTTACCAATATCAGCGAATTTACGGTCTTCAAAGATGAGGAAATTATGTTTATCTGCAATCTGCAGAAACAATCAAAAGAATCATAAATTCAAGTTCAAAATTTCACCTAAAATAACCTTTGGGCAAAGTCATAATAGCAATTAATATATAAGCAGATCTCATCTAAATTGATGGGTCACTTCCGGATAGCATGGTGCAAGGCTTTGAAAATTTAATTCTGTGATGATAGACATCTAAGAGTAAATAGAACTTCAACATCACTAAGGCAATGGAAACAGGACTTAGATTCTTGGGTTCCAAGCACAAATATTCAAACTAAAGATGGGATGTAAGAGCATGCGAATTCATAGTTGATAAGTGTCTCATAGAAAAATACCATGTATTTTCTTAGTAGTCTTTGCCATATCCACAGATATAAGCCATATAGGGCCAAGGTGACCAAATGCTAAATGAACATTAGGAAAAGGCCTTGTCCAAAGACCAATTCACTCTAAAACTCATTACACAATCTTTGACATGGTGTCGAGTAGCATGTACTGATTTACTAGATGAACTCATATCGTGTTGATTGTTGAAATATTGCAAGAAACACATCTTTGATCATGATTTAACCCATCAGCTAGGAGGATATAAACTTACAATGAAACCTGCGATATTAAAAGTACGAGTTTAAATATGTACCGAGCGGAGTTTTGATCCAAAATCTGGGGTAAAATCAGGCAATATATCCACATGGGTCTTCAATAAGCAGATCTCTGGTCCAACCTGAGCAATATTTCAAGACTACGTTAGTGAGAAGTGGATGAACCACTCAAAAAGAATGAACCGCATCTCTATGATAGTTTTTGTCATTCTAGGGGAAGTTCTAATACAGTAAAGGCAAATAACAGTGCAGACCAGTTGTTGCTACGCATACAAAGGAAACTTGTTACAGACCCCTATTGACCAGTTGGTAGCTGCAACTTATGACAATCATTGTTGCTGTCTAAATCATTCCTATTCACCGAAAGTAAAATGAAAGTAGTAATCTACTGCTGTAGCGCTATCATACGCTGATTCAATTGTTATCACACTTCTTAATGAGGGTGATATGCATCCTTGACTGTCACGTGAAAAAAGTATATTTTCTTATTTTTGTAGCTTAGTTAATATCAAATGTTCCAGACTTCCAGTTAACAATTTGTTTAACCATCTCTTATTTTTGATATTTTACTTTGTTAAGTAAGAATTCTTCTAAAAGAACAATTGACTTGATCAAGCGAAAATGACATACACTATTTGACAAAGGAAAAGGTATGTAGTCCCCTTGTCAAGAATTAACTTCGTAAGACTAATGCTTTGTTAATCACCTACTTATGGGAAAATGTTGCATTCAAAATTCCATGAAAGAGAGAAAAATTCATTGCAGTGTTTGGCTTTAATCTTCAATCAATCCCGGTTTTTCGCTAACTATATCTCGCAGACAATAAGTTTGGATTACATTTCGTCTCTTTCCCTTTCAAGAAACTACTACCTTTATCTTTCAAGAAATCCCCATAATCATAATAAGCCAAAAGATTGTTCTCAAATGGTAATGTAACAGAAGTTTGATATAATCAATGTAAGAAATCGTAAATGCATATCCACATGCAGCTACTTTGACATTGTTTCTCACCTTATCGGCGATATCTAGCAACTGAGCAGCCGTAGCAACATCAGCAGCCAAACACAAATTACTCTCTTTCTCCACCATAATCTCAAACAACCTCCTCCCTGCTGGATTCTTCGCCAACTTCGCCCTCTCCCCATACGGAACCCTAACCCTAACCTTCTCCTTAACCGGAGCCGGCACCGCAACATTCCTATTCTCCTCCAAGAATTTAAACACCATCGTCTCCATCTCCTCCGAAACCCTCCCCTTCTCCTTCAAAACCCTAACCATATCCGTAAGCTTCACAAGCGCGTGCAACTGAATCCCATTTCCCGCCAAATTTTCCCTACCCCCTTGCTCCCTATCAATCAACACAACCGCGTCCGTAACACGCAGCCCCGCCGCGCGCAGCGGAGCAGCCGTCTCAAGAACGGAAGCCCCACTCGTAACCAAATCCTCCACAATCAAACAAACCTGATTTTGCTCAAATGCGCCTTCAATAGCTTTAGCCGTGCCGTAATCTTTAATTTCCTTGCGGCGCATAAGCATGGGGATGTTGGATGAAGTGGAGATACACGTGGCGATGGGAAGGGCGGTGTAGGGGACGCCGCAGATGACGTCGTAGGAGGTGGTGGAGGGGAGGAGGGAGGCTAGGGTTTGGGAGATTTGTTGGAGGAGGGTTGGGTAGGATACGATGAGACGGAGGTCTATATAGATTGGTGAGGTTATGCCGGATTTGAGTTTGAAGGTGCCGAATTTGACAGCGGAGATGTCGTGGAGCTGGAGTATTAGCGACTCCAATGTTGCCGGCGACAAGGTGGACGATGACATTGTGGTATCAGTGGTCGTGTCAAGTGTGTGTGTGGGAGTGCGTGTTGTGCGAGCCGTTAAAGGTAGGGGAAAGTGGGAGCCGCGCGGCGGTATGCAGTCCCATCACATAGGTCACTCTCGCTTTGTTTAACAAAGTCAATTCCACTTTACGGGGAATCGAACCCTGCATACTACCGCACTGAGCTCTATCCACTCTCCCCTTTATCACTGTGATATATGCTCGGGGGTAAAATAATTCTATATTATAGTGGCTGTTGTTCATGTTAAATTTAAGCACGTCAATACGGGTTAAATGGGTTGAAATTGGTCAAATTTTAATAATTAATAGGTTATAATGGATTTAATTTATTATAATCCATTTAATTAATCAATCTACTTAATTATATAATAAATGAGTTAAGTTATAATTAAATTAACATATTGAATACTCATTTCTACGAAAAAAATATTTTTTTGACATTTTAATATATAATTTCGTAACTAAATGGATTGTAATGGGTTGAGCTGTTTAACAGGTTAAAATGGGTTAGAGTGGATTAATGGGTAGTATTTTGACAGGCCTAATGTTAATTCGCAATGAGACCCCTACTGTTTGTTAGTTTTAAATGTCACTCCCTCTTTCCAAATATTTTCTTGGAAGTCCCCCGCCCCCCGAGATCGCATTTTTAAGTTTACCACTTTTTGTTTTGTGATGAAAACTTCACTTTTAATTTATAAAACTACTAATGGTCAAATAAAAAATATATATATTTAAATTTTATGCTCAAGGTCTATGAAAAGGCGTAAATTATTTTAAGCACCTAGGTGCTTAAAGCATGGAACACCCCCATCAGCTGTGATAGACACGCGCTAGAAGAGGCGATTGGAGAGTGAGAGTGGATTTTGGTATTTTGGTCAAACTGAATAACGGTTTCCTTAAAATTCGGAGGTTATTTATGGTAGTGATCATTAAGTTTTAAAAGAGTATACATGGATCAAAAAAGAGTATACATTTAAGCAAAAAGAGTATACATTTAAGTCTACTTTTTG
>JAOWAN010000051.1:7574931-7592901 GCA_028566635.1 Lobelia cardinalis | reverse complement strand
TGTCATATTTGTCTTATTTTAGTATTTATATGCATATAATTTTAGATTATTAATTATATTAAAATATATTTAAAAAAATCAAATAGCGGTCATCCCGCTATCCGCTATCCCGCTATCCCACTTTCAGGATCGACCGCTACGCGCCGCTATCCGAGATTAACTACTTTGGTTCATTGGCCCAAGTATTTCGACCACCGGTGCTCATTTCATTCGTCGCATTTGCACTCCCAGGTACACTGTCCCACGGCAGGTTCTCCACGATAGCCGGCGGTTACGCTACTATCTTCTATGAGATGATATACCTTGGTGCTGCTATTTGCCAACAACATTGTCCTTATCGATGAAAGAATTAATGGGGTTCATGAAAGTAGAAAAATGGTGAGAAGCTTTAGAAGTCAAAGGGTTTAAAATAAGTAGGAGCAAAATAAGAGTATATGGCTTGCAACTTTAGTGGTAATTGGAGTATTACTGAAGTGAAAGTTAAGTTAGAGGGAGAAAAAGTGGAAAACTACCTCAAAGGAAATATTTCGGTACCTAGAATTAATCATTAATCAAGATGGAGAGACTGTCGAGGATCTCAATCATAGAATAAAATCGGGTAGGATGAAATGGAAGCGTGCATCTGAAAGTTATGTGATCGGCGTATACCAGTAAAGGGAAAATTTTATAGGACTGTTAGGCCAGCGCTATTGTACGAAACGTGTTGGGCTACTAAGAAGGAACATGCAAACAAGATGAGTGTAGCGAAAATGCGAATGCTTAGATGGATGTACGATAAAACTAGAAAAGATAGGATTCGCAATGAAAAAATACGAGAAACGGTAAACGTAGCTCCTATAATAGAGAAAATGAGAGAGAACAGCCTAAGATTGTTTGGTCATGTAAAACGTAGGCCCCTTAGTGCTTCAGTTACGAAGTGTGACGATATTAGTCTTAATCAAAATTCAAACTAGGGTAGGGGTAGGCCAAAGTTAACAAGGACATTGGCAATACAGAAAGACATGAAAGAATGTGATCTATTTGGTCACCTGACATTGGTTTGCGTGGAATGGAGAAAAAGGATTCATGTAGCCGACCCCAAGTGAATGGGATTCAGGTTTTTGCTGCTGTTGTTGATACGGTGGTCTTTTTCATTTAACTTGGGTGAGTGCTAGGAATGCTTGCCTATATCTGTTATTCAGCAGGTGAGTGCTCTCCTGTTTTGATTTAGATCCTCTATTTTCTCAATCTCTTTTCTTTTTTCCTTCATTTTAATGGGGACCTCATCCATCTTGCTCATGATCTCTTTTCTTTCTTAATATATTTCTTCTTCAATTAGAAGAAACTTTCACATCCCAAAAGCGGTAGCAGATCACCATAAAGTAACATTGTTGAGTGCTAACTTCAAGCTGGTAACAAAACCCAACAGTAAAAGCCAGCACTCGACCAATATAATTAAGCATCTAACAACTAACATTTACATGAAAACGAATTTACTTTTAGCAACACGGAGTTAGTAACAGAGTACCTGATAGACTTGATGCATTTTGAAGTTGACAATGCTAGCCATTTCCTCAATACCACTTACAAGCTCGATCGGTCCAGTGTCTCCAACGTGACGATCCGTAAAAGGTGTAGCCTCATTGACATTTATGGCAAGAAGTGTCGGCCTCTGAAGCAGAAGCTGAAATGTAGGTTGTAGTTCGTAGCATTGCTCGAACAGGGAACGACGGCAAAAAACATATAGCCCCAGTCGAGCACGTGACATGGCAACAACCAATCTTCTAACATCACGAAGGTGGCCCACAAAGCGGGTGCGCACAAGAGACAGTAAAATGAAATCATTCTGCTGACCTTGAAATTTGTCAACTGTGGTAACCTACACATACGAAAAATCAAGATCATATATTAGCCCAGATCATCCAAGCGCTTCATGTCAATCCAGTGTCAATCTTGAACTCTTATCAAAAATGTCTGACTGCGAGTGCCAACGTTGAGTACTATCCATCAATAACACACAAAAAGATGTAATTTCCACAATTCCATTATAGTAATCCCTCGGGGGGGGGGGGGGACTATAATTTCAACTTTGTAAGTTACCCCTACACATTACGATAGAAGTCTGCATAAAATGCCTCATAACGAATCGAGTCCATCATTATCAAGCTTTAGTAAACAGGTAAAATTTTGAAATCTCTTTAAACTTGGTAGCATTATATGTTAATGGGGCTATCTTCGGGGATTATTGCAATGAAAATGAGGACTCCACTTAAAGAGTATAGCTTATCATAGGGTTACTTAATCATGTTCTAGATCACATCCAAGAGACAAATACTCATCCAGTGATAAGTCTACAGATTTTAACATGCTTTTACATTTATAACAATATTATAGAACTATTTAAAGCAGAATATAAAAAAGAAAGTTAATAAACAACCCACCTTGTTTGGTGGACCAATGAAGTCATACGGAGTGCATCGTCTATTAATCACATCACGAATCAAAAGTTTCTGTCCATTATAAGTTGTCAAGATGGATATCTTATTTGCTGGATATCCTAATAAGCGCATATACATGTAAACACTGACGAGATATTCAGCTTCTCCTTCATTTTGATAGAACCAAGGAGAAGGAGCACTCTCGCCTCTCCCATGGTAGTCTGGCACATCCACCAACTGGTAGTCATAGGAGAATCCAGAATTTGCTCTTTGGAAAAATGCATTTTCCTTCACATTTGGAAGATCGCCAAGATCCCTATACCTCCAGTTATAAAGCATAGCCAAACTTGGCCTGGCCCTACCTTGGGCATTCAGCTCGATGTAAGGGATTCCTAAACGAACAAACCTTGTAAACAGGCTTTGGTCCATGTGGCTATACTTCTGGAAAGCCATATTCTTCACAACAGGAGGCAATTGGTGATGATCGCCAATCAAGATGCATCGTTTAAGTCGAGCATAGCCATCCTCCTGTCTCTGTAGCAACATTGGAATGAAAGTTTCAATCTCCAAAATTTGTGCACTTTCTTCCATCAAAAGGTTATCATACTTGAACCCCAACTGGAGAAAATCCTTTCTTTTCAAAGCTGCATGAGTGCAAGTCATAGCCACAATCTTTGCCTGCTTGGTCATCAGATAGTTAGCTCGATCAACTGTTGACTTGAGTAATTCAAATGCCCTGCACTCCTCAAGCTCCTGGAACATAGTTTTAAGATGACGAAAACACCCTTTAGCTGCACGCATATCTTTTTCAAATGATTGGCCAGCGAATACTGGCTGGGGACTGTTAGAGAAGAATTCCTTAAAGGGAAACCGATCTTTGACAAACGTTGGTTTATCTTGATTCTCAGCGCAAGAAGCTAAAAACTGTTCCCAACGAGAGAAAACATGAAGCAACCAAAAGTATCCAGCAGTTTCACAGGTATAGCCTACATCCTCAGGTAGTTGCAGAGATCTTGCTAACCTCTCTACTTCACCAAGTAGTTCTAAACGCCGCACAAGCATGGCGTTCACCCGCCCTTGACGGCTGAAGTCAAGATCAGTTGCCAGCTCTTGTTCACCTTGACCAAGTCGTAGAAGATATCGAGCAGGCACGTCCCTCTGTTACAGAAATACAATGATGAGTTAAACTAACATGAATGCATGGGAACATCGCCGGTGTAAGTCAAAAATTGAATGCATTGTGACACTTGACCAGAAGCAAAGTGATACAACGGAAGGAAGAAAGTAGAAGATGAAGTTACTAAGAGAATGAAGAGTCCTTCATTCTATCTGGATAAAGGACAGCAAAGAAGCTTGGTAAGCATTTCATGACAAACAATGTTAGCTCATAGATGGATCAGGTGGACTGAAACCAAAATATGTTGGTCAAATGCTAAAATCACTAGTGGCACCAGTAGGCACCAGCTTTCTTGCTTACACTTGATCAATTATTAAAAAGGTTAAGTGAGAATCTCAAGAGAACCCCATACCTGCATTATTTTCTCAAAAAGGTCATTCAGTGCCTGATTTGAATGAGTAATTATCAATGTCCTCTGAGACGGGCAATTGTGATAGAGAACATTCAAGATCTGGACAGCAGTATCAGTCTTTCCTGTACCAGGTGGACCGACTACCATCGTTAATCCAGGCTGTATACCTGAGATGATTGCTCCAATCTGTAAAACAAGGACGGAACGTAATGTAATCATAAAGTATTCACAAATAAAAGCATTTTATTCTTTCATGCAAACCATATTAAACACCCTTGATGCGTTAAGGCCCAAAAAGAAAATTACCAATTACATTCAACTATCTGAGACGACTAAAAAGAAGCTCCTAAGCCAAGAAAATAAATCAGTTGCTGTAAGTCGGTAGGACTAGATTGGCTAGTTAATGTTTTCTCACAAAAGATAACCGATATAAAGTAAGAGGAAACTCCTTGAAGTTAAGAAACGAAAATCGTTCACGAAATTAGAAGGATAGCAAAGGGTTAGCTCTTGACATTCTCACAGAACGACAAAAACCAAGTCCAAAATGTAAATTATGAGCCACCACCCACCTGTGTGGGAGTGAACCTAACAGAGTTCTGCTTTGGCTGATCTTGCGGATATGGCCCCGGGTCAGAAGGAATATAGGCTTCCACAGTTAAAGTTTCTCTCTGGTCAACATCTGCCTTAGCATCTGCTGAAGCTGTGGTAGACTTCTCATTTCCAGGAAGGGCATATATATTGCCTTTCAAATTTTTGGAAAGTTTAATTCGAAACGGGGGCCTTGAGTTCAAATTCTCGGTTCCATCTGAATTTATAAATGAAACCTGAAAGTGTAAAGAATCAGTTTTAAAAAGTCCAAAGAGGGATTTTCACAGTGCATGGAAAAGCAGGGAGCTACATAGAACCCCAAATGTTAAACCATTTCAAATAATAAGAAGATGAGATAAACCTGATAATCTGAAAAGCACTCCTTAACATGATCAGCATCGAGAAAAGTATCTTTAAAATCTACTGTTTCAAGAAGATCAGGCATGTTGGTCCACTGTGCAGCAGAAGGATTACCGTATCCCAAGAATATGTCATGCAACCAGTCAGGAACAATACAAGTTTCATTCATTAGATCTCTTATGGATTCTAATATTGCTTTGAAATTGTTTTCCTTTGGCTTCCTCCTCATCAAGATATTAAATGTACTATATACATCTTCTGCACCTTTCTCAGCAATAGTGCTGACATCCATATGATATTGTGCTGTATCCAATGCAACGGTCACGGTTCTAAGTTCACCTTTTGGAGGCTTCCATTCATCCCGTTTGATTCTCCCAGTGAAATCATTCATCAGTGTTCCTTCCTCATCACGCATTTCAATAATTTCACATCCTCGAACAAACTGAAGGCCAAGCCTCTGTGGTACAGTTGCATTTGCTGCTTCATCTGCGCTTAGGGGCTCAAATGATGGACGTATAGAAAGCAAAAAGAGAACATCGTGCTCTTTAAGGGCATTCCATTCTGACCTTATTTGTGCTCTATAACTAGAAATGCTGAAGGTAACTTCTGCGGTCACAGATGATGGCTTAACTTCCCCAATATTTGGCTGTTTGACCTCAGTAATTTTAAACTCCTTTATAGGCACAGCCATTCTTGACCAGCCACGGAAAGCAGTTTCTCCTTCGTTATTGATATGAGCAAGGAGATGAGGCACTGCTTCCTGAATGTCCTCACGAATTTCATAAGTTGACTCAAGACGAAAGAGGTTGAAATTTCTAAGAAGATAATCATGAAGTGTCAAAAACTGCAAATTTAGTTTTGGAAGTGCCAAGCAACCTTCCCCTGAGTAATTGATACTTGGTACAAGACTTTCATCCCACATTATCTGCTCATTAGGGTACAGAGGAAGAGCATTTATGGCTTCTTTCTGGGACTGCTGTTTCTCGAAAAAGGAAACCATTACTTCAATAAGAAAATCATCTCTTTCTGACCATGGATCATTCTTTGAAACCAATTTGAGCTGAAAAAAGATCAGAATAGGGCAGTTCAGCAACAGTTTAAGTGCAATGAGGCATGTGGTATATCACAAAAGATAGCTTTACATTGATCTAAAACATGTGCACTCAGAAAATGCAGTTATGCATAAACATGTAAATAAGTTGATGTTATCTTAAGAAGCCACATGCCTCTTCCTAGGCAGAGGTGAGATTGGAACAAACCTATGAGGACAGTAAATGTATTGAAGGTGTGATGTCATGCCTTTGACTTTTCAGTATCACATACCATAACCCAGCAGAATATCCATGTAACAAGAACACTTTCCTGAGGCTACTATTTGAACTTAGAGCATATCATGGGGCCTGTTTTATATGTACGCCGCGATAAATCAAATATAAATATTTCTCTCCCACAAACTTATTGGGGTGTGTGGGGATCAAGGAGCGAAGTATTTTTGAAAAAGAAACAGCGCATTCAGTGATGAAGTAAACACATTCTCATTTTACTCTTAAGTTTCTGATAGAAATAACCTAAATGGCTATCCTGTTATCTGGATTTGAGGTGATGCATCATGAAAAGGATCAAAATAGCTATGCAGACCTTACAGCAGACCAAATCCCTAAGCTCCTCATGAGAAAGCACAGACAGTTTCTTTGAGAGATCAGCACGCCTATGAATTGCGCCAACGTTAGCAAGTGCAAGTTCCCTCAACTACAAGGACCGAGAAGAAAGAGTTAGCATCGAGTAAATAAAACTCATCAGTAAATTATAAGCAACTATAATACAACTTAATACTATGACAGACCTTTGGGATCTTCTTAAAAGCAAGAAGCTGGAAAGACTGAACACGGTCATAATGTGCTTGAAGCACTTCATCATCAGTCATTTGTCTCCCTGAGTTACCATCAATCTCAAAATTTTCGTAAAACTGTAACAGGTCTACAAGCTGACCGAACAATTTTCCCTTTTCATGCTTATAAAGAGCACTCAAATGACATTTGGCTACAACAGCAATGTCTGCAACAAGGGCCTTGAAGAATCTGAAACAATATTATCCCCGATAAATAACAGAACAGGATATTGCAATTTCTCTAAGAATTTTATAATCCTATGACTATTAACAAACGCGTCCAAGATGGTATTTGAAAAACACAAGCATCTGTTATCCACATTACTGCTGTAACTGTATTATGATTGGTCGCAGGGGATTTTGCAGATAGTGCATATAGAACAGTCTTGTTTATCCAATGCACCTAAGAGAAAGCTTCGTGAGAAAAAAATCAACAATTGTTAGGTCCTAGGATAAACGGCTGAACCCGAAGGAATAACCTCAAGGTCACATGTCCGATACCCATTCTTGGGGTAAAACTTATCCATCATGACCATCTCGAAATAAGAATGAAGCAGTCGAATGTATCTCACAGGCCAGAGCTACTTCGATCTAAAATGAGTTGAATGATTCACAAGCACATCAATTATCGGAGTGAAAATGATTCCATGAAAAGGTTAATGGTTTTCATTTTTGCTGGACTAAAATTTTCACCCCATGTCAGTATCTAAATCCTATAGTTATTTTGTTTTCAGTTCTACATAAGCAGCAAGATCGTAATGGTATTTGCTCATCCCATGTCTAGTTCCTACTCATCACACGTACACAAATACCAAGACTAATCATGGATGTCTACTTATCTGCTAATTGCAGACACTGCTCAAAAATGGAAAAAAAAAATATAAATATAAGAAAGAAAAAGAAGATAACACAGTTTAGCATGCGAGGACTCCAGCCCAAGCAAACACACCTATCAATCCATGCCTACAAGGACAGATTCAACGAGTAACATGCCTCCCCAGTCCTCGCCCTCACCCAAAACATCATTACAGTTTCATCGGGTTAAGGGCTGATTGTCTGTTGCATAAAAATAAGTCTAATAGAGGACACCAAAGGTGAATTGAACAATAGACTTCACGAACAAAATACCTCCTGGTAGGCAGCTGGCTTAGAAGATCAATGAGAAATTCCATAAACCTCTCGCAGTACAGGATAGATGCATCATTAACTTGTTCAAAATTTACAGCGAATCCATCTTGGTCATCCTCAATGAGAAATACTTTGGAATCAAGTACCTGAAAGATGAATAGGAAGAAAAATGTTGCTTCGAGTCCAAACTGCAAATGTTATAACCAAAATTATATAGCGTACAGGTACCTCCAGAAATTCTTCAATCAGATTTCTCAAGAACTTCACTTCCAACATCCCAGCAATATCAAACGGCTCCCCTCGTTTTGGAGCCTCCTTGGCTCTTTTTGCAATTTTTTTCCATTTCTTAATCAGATCGGGATTAAGACAAAGCTCCATCTATATTAAAATAAATGACCAGAAATGACATCACAATTAAGCTGGAAACACATAATTTTTCAAGCACCAAATGGGTTTAGAATATAAAGCTTGCCTGGAAACGACCATATGATAGGCTATGCCAGCACTCAAGACTTGCTAATCGCATAATCTTTTTACTCACTATGTCATCTTCCAAACTCTATCAAATCAAGTCAACACAGAGCAGTAAGCATCCCATGTCAACAACACCAATCCAAAGTATGAGTGAGCAAAATAAAATTAATCGGCACAATATGTAAGAATTGAAAGAAAAGATATATTCAAGAATTATATTAGGGTAAATCTTATCTATGCATTTCGATACTATTCACTGATCAGTCAGCAGATGCTGAACTTCATTACTGACGATCAAGGAGAGGTAGCTGCAGCATGATGCACCAAAAGGGCTAACATATTGGCTTAAATTTGGAATTATGGTTTGGAGTTAAAACAATTTCAGGAATTATAGGGCACCCAGTCTAGCTGCATTAGCACAGAGGCAAAATTGCTCCGTAGCAACATGAGAGTTTATGGGTCGTGTAAAAAAGAAGAGTCTGACTTGTGTAGGTATGAGCCTTCCAAAGAACCCTGCAACGGCAGGAGACACGTGAAGATCCCAATATTCAACAAACTCCTGAGCAATAACACCTCAACTAGGACAGTGACGGCTCCTTCACTGCAAAAGCATAATAAATAAAGGTTGCAATGGAGAAATGGAACCTTGTGGGTCCCATATAAACAAATGTCCAGTAGAGTCTAGTGCCTCTTATCTCCAAAAGTTATCATTCAGCCTATTAAGTGCAAGCACCCGGCGTGCGCCTTTAATTAATAATGATGCGTAAGCTTTGTAGATGAAAAGGGAGAAAATGGAGAAAACTAGGAGCAAGTATGAGAACCAAACTGGCTGTGCATAAAAGATCAAGAGGTACAAATTACAATAACCAAAGTCCCCAAGGAGGGGAGGGAGAACAGATAAGATTCAGGAAGTAAAGCAATCAAGTCCCAAGCAGCTTTCTTTCTGCATAGGTTATTAAAAAAAAAAGACAAACAACTAAAGGAGTGCTGCTTTCTTTCTGCATGCTCGTAGCTGAACTATGAAACGGTATTTCTCTTCCCATTGCTTAAAAGTGGGGAGGTGAAGATCGGTTATTCATCTGGAACTGGCGGGAAGATTAATGATTTTCCTCAGTTCCCTCTGTGTATGGAGTAGGCCTGTTGATTTGCTCTAGTATATAGTTCCAATGTACATGGGTTACATGCCCTTTGAGCCTTTCTAATGCATTGGAGTTGCCCGAAAAGAAGAGGAAGACGAAAAGGTAAAAGGGGGAAAGATAGCATCAGATACTAACTGATGAATTTCATTTTCTCTATATACCAAAAGTGTCAATCAGCATTATAAAAATCATCGAGTCCAAAGTCATGAAAACATACACAGGCCACCAGAGAAAGACCATTCTTCATAACCCAAACAGATTCTCAAAGTATCATCAATATAGAGAAGATTGACTTGAATAATTTGTTTGGCTGCTTGATCACCTAGATCTTAGAAGGGCACAGGCCACTGCTTTTGAAGTGTAGCTGAAGAATGGATTTGAGGAACACTCGAGTTAATCTGTGAGGTACGGAAGATCAAAGTGCTTGACTTCATGTTTCAAGTACATAAGCAAGTGAACCGCATTCTCATTATTCCACTGCAGCACTACTGGGATCCTCAGCATGGTCTATTTAGCCTCCCTACCTCCCTCCCTCGGGATTTTGTGCTGCTGTCTTGTGCATATGGACCAGAGGAAATGCTTGTATTTTTGGAAATAAGAGGTAATTGTTAATTTTTACTAGGGAATAGGGCGCAAGCTCAGAATCTCGACCATTCCTATTAATCTCTACATTAATCCTAGTCGGTCGTCACTCCTAGGTCAAATGTTTAAAGATCAAAACCACTGACACATCGAGAAATTCTTCTGAAAACCAAGTAATAAATACCAAGCCTCAGTTCCCATTTAGGCTTAAGAAACAACTCTGAGACTAGTGACTACAAAGAATTGGTCCGGATGAAGTACCGCAATATTGTCTTAGGTCAAGTAATGAATGCCAAGCCTCAGTTCCCCTTTAGGCTCTCAGCAGATCTGAGACTAGTGACTACAACACAGTTGGTCATCAATGACGTAACCTGACCAGATAAAGTACCTCAACATTTTCTCAGGTTCAGCTAGCAACAGTAACTGAGATCTGAAAAAGAGAGACCATGTTGAGATAAAGGTTAAAAGATAAGACAATCTCAGACCCCCCCCCTTTCCCAACAAAACTTCTGTCCCCACACAAACAAGCAGATTTGCGAACGCTTCTGTCCATCAAGACAGTGAGTGCTTTTCTCTATTGACAGGAACATAGAAACTAAGTATTTGCCTGCTTATTGCCCAATAACCCCCTAAATTCCCCCGTTGTAAGAGACCAACCCAATATCTCACATCCAACCAACAACTGTACTTAATTATTTATACTTATTCGATGATTTAACCCAACTAACCCACAATCGGAGAGGTTAATCTTAAATCCAGAAAATAACTCAAAATGCTGCAACAGCATCAACAGATCTTAAGTATCCACCATCCTACGAAGAGAAACAGGACCGCCTCTTACACAAGTTGCAAAACGGAAACACAAGCATCTTCTCACCTATGCTATCAACCGACCTGGCTTCTTCTCTCCCATAATCAGCTAACATAATTTGAGGGTAAGCAGGGGCTTGGAAAGACTTCATTACTGCTGCTGAGAACATGAATATACTGTTTTTTGCTTGTGGACGCAGGGGGTAGAGCTGTTATGGAGGGTATGGGGTCAACACAGTTAAAAGGCTTTTGAAATTGTTGCGACAAGAAATGACTAATCATACTAGTGTAATTGAATTGATGTAGAGTAATATTTGAACACCAACACCAAAAGAGAAAAATGGGACGACCCACTATTATGACTGAGTACTGATCTCATAAAGCATAACATCAAAAGGGAAACGTAAAAACCCAATATTCACAAGAGTATCAAATAGCATGAACTTTCATAGCTGTGCATAATTTGGAATAATTTTCACTGATGTCAAACATGGAAAAAAAAAACACCAACAGGAGAGTTTGGAGCCCTTATATGCTTAAAAGAAGATCGTCAAGAATCAAATCGAACATTAATTGAAATTGAATAGAGATTGCAACAGACATATATCCAAAATGTCATACCTGGAAGGCGTTAATCATGAAAAGGAGGTAATTAGTCTTCTCTGCTATGCTTAAGCTTCTTCCCTTCACATATTCACATCCAAAAAGTCAGTTAAATGCATGAGATTCGAATTCTGAACGTTAAGTTCACTTTAGCATTAGATATATCTAGAAACACAATGCAAGATAGAATTGTTAAGTAAAAAGAACCTTTTTCGAGAGAAAGGCTCTATCAGAGCAGAAGATAAATTATAAGCAGTACAATGGTGCCTACAAAACAGGAAAAGAAAAGGAAGAAGGGGAGTTGAAATAACTGCTAGTGGAGCATTGTTCCCCATCGCTCCTCAATTCTGAAATTGGCATCCTCCAAAGTCTCCTGAAACTGAGCTCATAAGAAAGCAAGAAACTGAACTTTCTCTTTCAGAAGTAAGAGATGGTGTCTGACCTCCAAGTGCCTCACTCCATCTATATAGCATATACTGAAGAGGCCCAAACACCCCAAAGAGCCAAAGATATTCCAAAATCCACAAAAGCGGACTCCATTGCCCAAGATAAACTACTGACTAATCCCACATAATCTCCCTGCACTAGTGAGTGATCACTGGATCAGCTGTTATCAGGACACATGAAACGCGTGCAGAGGGGGAGTGCTTAGCCCTACCTCTTTGTAGAAGATCGTTAATATTCAAACCAGTTAAGCAGACGAGACCATGCAAAGCCTTTAGCTGTAAGGGAACCTTAGCCTCCCAAAAGAAAGATATCAAAGAAAAGAACGTAGGGAGACTACTAAAAAAATGTGAAGTTTCTGTAAGGCTCCAATAGAATGATCAAATGGCGGTCTTAAATGAATAGAGGGCACACTCACTAGTCACTACTCTCCCAAAGTATCAAACACGTGTGCACTCTAACTTAAGAACAATGTAGAAAAGGTGTTCAAGGATAATCTGTCATAGTAAGCATATAGCAAGCGTGCCTGGGAGAACATCTAATATGGCCTACACCTCAACTCAAATCATCCTTTCAACTGATAGAACAAGAGACCATGTAAAAGAATGGGCAGCGGCTCCCAAAAATCAAGTTGTTGAATGAATATCCTCCCACACTTAACGTAATGCTAAGTTACCATAAAAACTGATGGAGAAGAGGGTGGAAATCTGACCAGACCAGTGTCCTGGAACTGCCCTCTGACACTAGGGTTGCTGGGGAAGAAATCAATGTCTGCAGCAAAAGGCTTGTGCAATGTCGTTGTAGGAGGAGTTCTCCAAGACAAGAGTGGCACGATCCATCATGAATGCCCCTAGGAGCTACTTATAGGGAGGAGCCCACTAACTCATTTCATGAGTCATGTGCTGAGCATATGGTGCAAGGGCATTCTTGGATGATCTTTACTTGTACGTTATGTAAGTGCCGCATGTCCATAAGCGAGAACGAATAACAGCTGTCCTTCAGCTATAAGGCCACACCTACCCCAGTGAGTAGACAGCACAATAAAGTTCCCTACTCCTGCCTCGATCCAAAACCCCTTGTACTAATTCAATACTCGACAAGGCTTCGCGGACAATGTTACCGAACTACACAACAGGGCCAAGACCGCACATGGAGGTTAATGTGCCTAGTCACATGCGGCACACATGCTAGTCGCGAAGAAGCCCTATCCTCCAAAAATAGGATATGGAGAAGAGCAGAGCAGACGGTAACGAATTAAAGTCCTCAAAACGATCTGATTCTAGAAACACTACTATGGTTGAAGTTCTCACCGGAAGATCCAGCGAAATTAAAAGAAAAGCAAACTGTAAGCAAAGCATAACTTTTGTTGGTTGGTTGTGATCATGGTTTCAATAAATGAACTAGAAGAAAAAGTTGTGGTATCACACTAAGAAACATATAGATAGGAAGCATATACATGCGTACATTATGATGCATGAAGAGAGGATTGGCCAAATAACTTTGAATGGGGTTTAACGTGTCTAGTGATATGAGGCTAGACCCACACCTCTTTTTTCAGATAACCTCGGCTGTCGGCATTTTGAGGAAATAACTTCTCTAATTCTACCTCAGGTACGCTAACATAACCCTCACTCCTCTTGCCATACACAACCACCCCCTATTCGCCATCCCAAGAAAAAGCTTTAAACTGCAATCCTCTTCCTTAACCCATTTTACTCTCGAATTTTGCCAAGGGCCCAAGAACCTCCCTAAGCTAAACCTCATTAAACTCTTTTTTATGTCATCCTCCTAGCAATAAGAATCTCACAGTAACCAATGGGTCAATAGTGGACTACTCTCACATATCATTACCTTCATCCTTTTTAGGAACTAGAGGTATGACTTATGAATATCGAATTGATACTATCACAGGAATCTCATTAGGAATTCTAACAACAGCTTGACAATGCCCACTTTCACAGAATCCGAACTAGTCTAGAAAATAGCCACCAAGAAACAAGTTAAACCATATATTATCTATTGCAACTTGACATTCTACGGACTAGGAAGTGTATCAAATTTAACAATGTACTAATATCCCAGCAAATACTAGACAATCAACTTTGTTATGTCGTCAATAGCTATTTATCTAGAGGTCAACAGATGCCACATTCGCTGAAGCCAAAGACACATACTTTTTCTTTAAGAACCTTAGCTAATAAAATTATGAGCATCCAAATTATTTACCTAAATTCCACTAAAGCTAAAATTAGAAAAATTGTTCCAATCTCTTATTCATGGTAAGTTCATAAATCCTTAATCTGATGACTTTCATCGTGGACTTTTTTAGTGCACGGATGGAGTAAGTCTGAGCGGTCTTTATATTTAGCCCCTGATAAATTGTGGGCCTTAACTGACACTTTTCTATACACAAGAGGCACGAATATGAACTCGTCAAGCAATCATGACTCAAGTATTCTTGCCACACACAAAAAAGTGCTTAAAATGAAATCGTAAAATGTTGGTACAAAAAAACTCGTAGCATAGTACACTCTTGACGCTCTCATAAATTCATAGTTCTAAAATTAACAAAAACAAGATAACTCCAAAATAGCAAACCAATTAGAGAGTGCCACCTATATTCAACCATAACACTACAAGAATCATGTGAAAGTAAATTAAAATCCTCCTACAAAGTACACCTGGAAAATGAGAATATACCTCCTTGAGCCGAATAACCCTCTCAAGAAATGCCTTGAACATATCTTTCCTATCATAAAAGCATATCCATGCAGCAACATTCTCTCGAAACTGCAAATTCAAATAATGTAGTCCATAAGAACCCATCCAATATCAAGCCACTTTCTGACCAGCGCCAGTAAAATAAACGACAACTGAAATGTTCCGGTTTATTTGTTCTGGAGTCAATATCAAATGAATTTTTAAGTGTCCAGGTGCTTGAGTAACTTAGAATTTTCAATAAAATACTGTATTGTGGCTTTATCCAGCCAAGCATAACTGTCTAGTGATCTCCAAACTTCATTCTAAGATTGATTTAATTATAAATGCTTTTTAACAAACCAAATACAACTAATTTGGCCCATTGCGAACTATGAAGCCCTATCAAAACAAAAGCAGCAGTAATAAATAAATAAATGAAACAGAAATAGAGTTAGCCAACCTTCTCGTTAATCATGAGAATCATTGACATAATGTGCTCAAAACTCGAATTATCGGGGTCGAAATTAGGCCATAGATAATTCTCCAAATACTGACTGACTTCCAGAACCATTACACGCTGCAAAGGCACCGTTTTCCTCCCTCCTTTAACCAGAAGCTCCGTCTCGTAAATCTCCTTCACGAGCTCCGGGCTAAACGGCTTTTTGTTCGAACCGGTTTTCGACCAATTGGCCTCGGCAATCCTGGTGAGGCGGTCACGCTGGATCTCTATCAGAGTAATCGAGCTTGGTACGTTGGAGTTAGGCTTCGAATCCGGCGGGCGGTCAGGGACGGTGGGGGCTTGTTGGTGAGGTGGCACCGACTCGAGCGGGTACTCGGCGACTCGGTGTCGCCGGAAATCGTAAACTCCGGTTCCGTAGACCTTCGTCATTGTTGCTATAATTTGAATATGAGGTTAATTGAAGAATGGAATAAATAGGAACTAGGTTTTGAGGAGAGGTGGAGTGTATAAACCCTACATAGACATGCTGACTGCAGGCTGAGTGAGGTTTTGTTTGTTAATCGTGCTGGCTGGGGTTTGGGTTGCGGAGGAGATTTTGATTTACGGGAATGGCTGCATTGCCTTGGTTGTATGGAATCGCTCCAGGTAAATGCAAATTATAAGAGCGACAAGTACTTGTGAAATGACACTTTTCAAATTGGTACGCTAGAGGTTCAAAAACAATTTATAAAATATTTTCGAGTCAAAAATTATTGTAAAATGTAATTGATTAATTGATTCATAAAATTAGAGATTTATAAATCTATAATTAGTAAAATTTTATATCAATTTTGTATCGTAAAAGAGTTTAAATTATGAGAAAAACTTAATTTCATTTTAATATGTACATTTTGATGTATATTTATATATTTTTATATATCATTATGTGTATTTTTTATTTTGAACTTCCTGATTCAATTGCGAGTTTTGAATTTATGTGTATTTTTATGTACAGTTATGTACATTAAGATACATACATATGTATATTACGATATACATTTATATACACACTTATGAACATTACGTTGTAGATAGGACTGGCAATTTGGGCTTATGGGTTGGGTTGGGTACAAACCCAATTAAACCTAATAGCTTATTGGATCTTATTGGGTTTATCCAATTAAACCCAATAACTTACTGGGTCTTATTGGATTTACTCATTTGGTCAATTTTAATTTTATTCTGGGTTGGATTAATTGGGTTGAGTTCATTTTTGCCCCTCCTAGGTGCGATTATGGTGTGAAAGGCGTCAAGACGAGACTTATAAATTAAGAAGATGGATACGCTATCAAGACGAAGACATATTCATGGACTATCGGGTTTAATTGGATAAACTCAATAAGACCCAATAAGTTATTGGGTTTTATTGGGTATATCCAATTAAACTCAATAGTTTATTGGATCTTATTGGGTTAACCCATTGAGTTAATTTTGGGTTAATTGGGTTGGGTCTATTATTGTCACCCCTAATTACAGACTTAATTATATATATTAAGATACACACCTATTTACATTAAAATGGAATACTTACGTATATTCAGATACACCGTTATTTACATGAAGTTACATATTTATGTATATTAAGATGCACACATATGTGCATTAAGATACATATCCATGTATATTAAGACACCAATGCTTTTACTACGAAATAGACATGAAAATTGTATTTATGAACGTCTTGATGGGCCTGCAATCGGATGGCACGGTGAAGGCATGAATTTCATGCATGGCCGCTGCCTGCAAGAACAGTGTAGAGAGTCAAAACGTATCGTTCCATGCCACTAGGGGAAGCACCAATCATAAACCATGACTTAGAAAAGGTCGCAAGCTTGAGCTTCTCGAATGGTATTGAATCGAAACATAGCTTGTTCCACGAGAGCTTAGCATCTCGAAGATCTCCATTGAAATGAGATCTCGGGTTTGGATCCGAAATTTTGAGAAATATGAGAGAAGATGAGGACAATCAGGAAAGATCGAGAGGAAGAAATCGTGAAAAATGAGATAAATTTTAGGAGAAATTTTGGATAATTTTTTTATTCTATTTGAACTAAATTAAAAATTCGTATTTTATAAATAGTAATAGAGTGTTGTATTCCAAACTTTTTAAAAATTAACACTACTAGCAATGAATGCTAAGACATTCCATAACAACTGCCAAATAAATGAGCTCGTAAAGTATTGTAGTGAACTATTGAAATTATGGAGTAAAAAGTAAGGCATAATTTTAATTGGTCCATTTATGAGCTTACTCAATTTTATTAATAATTATTATCTAAAATATTAGTTATAAAATATTTATTATTATTAATATAACATATTAACAGAAGTAATATTTATAGGCACGCAGTGAAATATTAATTTTTTTTATAACTAACGTGATGAGATATGATCAATATAAGATATGTAATTATAAATACTTAAAATCGTACACTTATTTTTCAAGTTAATACATATACTTTGAATCAATAAATTTTTATCAATTCATAATCAATTGGATCATTTTTATTTTAACATAAACCGATGACAAAGCTCTATAATCTAATTTTAATATTTAATCCAATACAAATGCAAAGTTAAAGCAATACGTAATAATAAATAAATAATAATAATAAGGCAAAAGTGCATCATAAATCATCGAACTATACGTGTTTTTCATATTTAATCATCAATGTACAAAAATTAAATTAAAGGTCATCTATGTTAGTTTTTTGGACCCATATGGCCACTCCGTTACTCTTGATCGTTAATTGGACGTTAAATCCCCTTTTTCAAGGGTAAAATCGTCCATTCCAATAAACATAGAATG
>JAOWAN010000051.1:7554332-7574831 GCA_028566635.1 Lobelia cardinalis | reverse complement strand
TCTCTCTCTCTCTCTCTCTCTCTCTCTCTCTCTCTCTCTCTCTCTCTCTCTCTCTCTCTCTCTCTCTCTCCATTTTCTGTTAATATCTTGAACCATAACTTTCATCAAATTTGATAATGGAAATGCATTCATAAACTCTTGATGATCAAAGTTGCTTCTGGAAAGTCAAGCGAAGACTGGTTAATCAGAAGATAGTTTCACAATTGGAGCATTAGTAAATGGAAGTTTTGCTTAGCTTTTATCGAACTAATTAAACCTGTAATTAATGCACTCAATTAAAATTTCAAGGTGGTTGAAGATTTGAGCTATGTTGTACTACTAAGAAAGAAGTTCAGCTACATCGAGAGCATACCAGGAGTACTCTTGCCACACCCATCATCCTCGGCATACCCTTTTAAAGTAGAAGGGTACAACACTCACGAAGCATGGCATTTCCAAGCAGGCGGCAATCTAGCGGTACCACCAACGGAATTCTGCCACCAGTACAACCACCACCCGATGACCATAACTCCCTCCATGAGCAGCCTTGAAGCCCTGCTCTCGAAACTCCCTTCGGTAGTGCCTGTTTCGTCTGTCCCGCTGTCTGCATACTGCGAGGCAGGCGGCGGGCAGGCGCAGTATAATATGTCAGCCAATCAAAGGCCGATGGAGCTGTTAGGGGTGGTGGAGAAGGTTGCCAAGGAAGAAATCGAAGAAGAGGAAACTAAACACGATCACAAGGATGGGGGAGGAGAGAGCAGCAGCTCGATGTCATCATATCGTCATCATCATGACCACTTTGCCTACCACCATCACCAAGATTTAAATGTAACCAGTTGCTTACCTAACAATGGATATTAAGTGATGGTTTGTAAGAAAGATTGATTAGCAATTATGCGATTATTTGCTAGTAACTATCATATCTCACTTTTTAGTGTTATTAGTGTATTTTCCTCCTTACCTTTTCTTTAGCGCAAAAATAAAACAAAAAACCAAAAAACCCCTCTCAGAATAGGTACGCAAGTAGTACTCCCTCCGTTTCATTTTAAGTGTCATAAAAACGACATTTTTCCCACAAAACATATCGCTATCATGGACACTTAAAATAAAACGGAGGGAGTACTTAATAAAACTTTTACATCTCCTCCGCTAGGAAAAAGACAGACCCTTCCTACACCGCGGTGTCAGACCAGCTCATATCTTGAAATTGCCAATTTTGAGAGCAACCATGAATCACTATTGTTGAAATGAAAATACTCAGGACAGTAAAACAAGTTGCACTATCAGTATTGAATCAAAAAATTCAGCAAGTACATGAATATGTAATGTAAATAGGAGAAATGAATGAGTATCACTTTGTAACATCCATTCCGTATGCAATGAGAAATCTATGTTCTTTTACATAAATTGCTAATGGAAAGCATCAACTTCTTTCTTGAAGTGTTTAAGAAGGTCCGGAATAGTCATAACTGATTTGTCTGCCTTGTCTCTCACTCGCACGCTCACCTGTAAACAGGTAACTTATTAGAGAGGACGGAAAATTTTAGATTAATTACATTCGGAGACAAATCATTTATAATTAAAAATGCATCAAAATACAGAGCCACTTTGGACAAAGAAAGCAAGGAACCACAAGAAAAGGAGGGAATGCCATAAGTAACCTCTCTAGTTTTGATCTCCTCCTCACCAACAACTAATATATAGTTGTATTGTGCCAATTGTGCTTCTCGCACCTGCAGAAACCAAGAAAAAGTCTCAGGAAGAAGATACCTAAGAAATAGAAAATGCAAATCAAGAATTTTAACAGATAAAGCGTATAAGAAAATTGCTCCTAGTAAGACAGCGAACGTTATCTTAAGAAGTGTGCTTGGAACCAATGTTAAAGCAAATCAAGGCGTAACCAAGTAGGGAAAAACAATAGTTGAGCTTGAAGATAGTAACATTAAATAGATGAGAAGGATTTGGAACTTCTGGGACTAGATTTCATAAAAATTAAGAGGCAGCCAATCATAAATGGTCCTGAACACTGGAGGTTCACACCGGAAGGGAAAAAACTAATTTCAAGAACTGAATAAGGTAGTTGAATGTTATCCACATGATTGTAGAGCCTCCTGAAAAAGGAAAGGCAAAACTACAAAGGATGATCAATCTCAAATCGGGGATTTAACATCATGTCGATGTATCTCAGATATTAAATACTCCCCCTGTCCCACTCATGGTTCAAAGTCAAAGTTTCAACTATTACATTTTTTAATCAGTTTTCGAAATGCCCACCATTATGGTACTTAGAGGATCGAACATCGTATTAAATCATCACAGGAAGATCGACAAAAAAAACGGCAGCAGTAACTATAAAAGTGTAACCAAGAGTATACAGCTTGACATGAACAGATAGCAGGGCATATATACAAGACATGAAACTAAAGATATCATATAAATAGTAATCTAGGGAAAGTTAAGCAGAGAGATGGAATACTCCAACTGGTATAAACGTTCAAGGGTAGCTTTGCACGCACCTTTTTCTGGATTGTCCTATCAGATGTATCAACATCAACATAGTAGCCTGCTTGATGAATCTCGTCCTTGACCTATAAAAATTTAAACAACAGAAAAACAGAGATAACAGTCATCTTCTGACTGAAGAAATATGGCACATCTTTACTTAAAGTTTGTCATGAGTACAGAGCATTGCAGTCACTTCGGAATTGAACAACACTAACAAAGAAAAATTCTATAAGCTAAAAACCTCTAATGCATATGCTTGCGATTTATCAGACACGGGGCAAACAATTGCTTGACGTGGACTAAGCCAAAAAGGCCATTTTCCCTTGTAGTGCTCTAGAAGTATGGCAAACATGCGTTCCACAGACCCTAGGATGGCTCTGTGAATCATAACAGGTCTTTCCCTTTTAGACTCATCCTCATTAGAATAAGATAAATTGAAACGGATTGGAAGTTGGAAGTCCAGCTGCAATTGAAAAGAAAGGAAACAAGTAAAAAAAAACGTCAGCTGAACGATATACAGAGGAACATAATAGCATCCCTAGTTTGTTGGCTGAAATACAATAGATGAATTGATAATAACCTGCAAGGTCGCGCACTGAAATTTTCTTTTCATAGCATCAGAAACACTGATATCAATCTTTGGCCCATAAAATGCCCCATCAGCTTCATTTATCTAAGAATGAACGTCCAAAAGTAAGTTCAAAAGAAACAATAAAAGAAAGAAATGTAAAGACCTATATCAATTACTACCTACACAATTACAGTCAGGTAGAAAAACCATTCACATAGCAGCATTTAAATTGTCTCCCAACTGATTTCTATATTGTCTATGAGCATAGTATCATAAGCCAGATGTGACAAATTGGACATAGAAGCCAACTTCATTGCGGCAAAACAGTAAGAATCGACGGTTCCAAACAATACAGAACATTCACACAGCCATCTCTGATAGATTATTCCACCAGTAAATATCATCAACCAGTAGGGTACTGTCAAAATCGTATAAGAATCCATAGATATATATAGTATATCATTGGAAATACACCCTTGCCGATTCATGACCAGATGCTAATAGAAAGTAATACAGTATCAAACCTAACATCCATGTATTGCATATCAAGATATAGCGCGGATAGATGGAGCCGGATCAATTTCGTGCGAGAGTAGGAACCGAAGTTAAAAACTCCAGTTCCGCATTTATTTCTTTTTTTTTTCTTTTTTTTGGTTAAGGCTGCCTTATAAAAAAAGTTTCAGGATTATTTTACACCAATCGATCTCATTTTTCTCACTCCCTCCCGCCTCTGAGTAGTTTAAGCATTTCTAGGGTTTATTCTACTGAAAGAAAAGGAGACAAAGTTGACACAATAAAGTTTTGATTCAATCTTCCGGAAAATGTATTCATTATATCTTTCTTTTTGGTCTTTAATTTATGGATTCTCTACTGATCTATTCTAGTAAATAAATTTACATTCATTTATTATCCAACTGTTCTTAAATGATCACATCCGATATGTCAAAATTCAATACTTGACAAGTTTACTTCAGTCTATTATTACTTGTTTTTCTGAATCCTCACTTCAAAGATCTGAGATTCCAGAAGGTTCGGTTAGTAAAAGTAATGACCCGTTAATAGTATTCTAGTCAGTTGATATTTAAGCTTCAGGAAGTTATGTTTTTGGTTTTGCATGATATAATGGGGACAGATTTCCAAGTTATGAACTTTCTAAAGGGTAGGAACTTGGAAGTTATGAACTATGATGATTACTGTTTAGTGGATTGTTGGAGGATGCAGCTTATACATCATGAATCATCGGTGATTCAGACATTAGAATGTTCCATAACTTTAGGTTATGAAAGTGGATCATGGTGGGACTTGGCCCAACATTTCACGCCAGTAAAGGCCTTCGTTTTACTTTAGTGACATAATCATGACCCTAATATTAGTTCCACATCAAAATGAAGTCACAGAGTTTTCTTCCAAAAATACTCCCTCCATTCCACTTCACGAGTTACTTCCATCAGCACGGAAGTTAACAAAGTGGCTGAAGAGTTGCAATTTATCTTTAATATCCCATCATATGATGCCCGGCGAAATGCACCTTTTGGTCCCTGACCCAGTATCTCTTTTAGTCTCTATCCTTCAAAAGTACCCCATATCATCCTTGAGTGTTTTAAAAACTACCCCATTTGGTCCTTACTCCTATTTTGACCAAGTTGACCGTCAACGTGACAAAATATTTCCTATGTGGCGCTGACGTGGAGCTTAGAGGGACAATAAATTTGGGGAAAAAGAAAGAAATGACATTTTTACCCTTCATTACTTAAAAAATATTTTTTGAATAAAAAAATCTATTCTTTCTTTTTCTAATTTTTTTTTTAAATTATAAACTTCCACCATCACTGCCAGCAAACCATCACCAACCACCATCACTGCCACCAAACCAACCACCACCATCACACCACCACCATAACTGCCACCAAACCAACCACCGCCACCACCATCACCAACTGCCACTATCCATCACTGCCAACAACCCCACCACCAGATTTGCAAAATCAACAAACTCCCAGATTGACATAAGAACACGATCCCAAATCTGCTTCTCCACATCCCCAACTTCAGATCTTCTTCTTCTCAAGAAATTACCTTACCACAGCAAACCACCACCACCAAGAAAGAGAGAGAGGGAGGGGGGGTCAAAAACAAATCTCAACAAATCTGTGATTCGAGCACAGATCGAAGAGGGGGGTGAGGACCACTGGTCCACTGCCACCACGAGATCTTCCTAAAGCTCCGACATTCTTCTTTTGTGATAAATTACAAACATCGGACAAGTCATAGAGCAAAGCAGACCTAATGCAAGACCGACCAAAACACCAAGAGAGAAAAGTAACAACCACCACATGCCACCAGCCTCAACACACCCAGATCATATAAAACACCAATAAGCAGCAGCAAAAGTGTGAGAGTAAAATCGATGTCCCACTTTGGTTGATAAACCAACTGCAGGCACCCCCACGAACTGACTATTTCTTCTGGCCCAAAGCCCAGATCTCGAAGCACTACCTTACCTCGATAGACATCCTTGAATTGGTACGGAGGTATTTAGAAAGCATTCTCAAGGTGTAAGTGTTTCTTCTTCAATTCCTTCAATTGCAGAAGTCTGAAATTTAGGGCTGTTGATTTTTAAAGGGGGGCGGCGGCAATGGTGGCTCGATCGGAGTGTGCTGCTGCTGCTGGCTCGATCGGAGAAGGGGAGATGGTGGGTTGAGAGGGGGAGGTACGGTTGTGGGTGATAAGAGGATGATGGAGGGGGCGGGGGTGTTTGAGAGAGAGGGAGAGGGAGAGAGAGGTACGGGGACGATGGGGTGAAGGATGAAGGGGGGAGGGGTGGGAAGAGTGAAGAGGGGAAGGGGAATAAATTTTTTTATTAAATTGGGGTTAAATGTTAATATTACTCTTTTACCCTTTAAATATTGCCAACTCAGCATTGTTTAATTAGAAATTGTCAGTCAACTCGGTCAAAATAGGAGTAAGGAGCAAATGGGGTAATTTTAAAACATTCAAAGATGATATGGGGTACTTTTGAAGGATAGGGACGAAAAGGGATACTGGGTCATAGGTCAGGGACCAAAAGGTGCATTTTGCCTATGATGCCCACATTAGTTTTTTGTAAGAAGGAATGGAAAACTTGTCAAATGTCATCGCTTAAATGGGAAATGTAACTCTTCAAGTGTCACTGTTGAAGTGGGACGGAGGGAGTAATATCTAATGTATCTTACACACTTGAATACAGGGGACTTCCAACTCACGATATCACACACTATGACACAAGCTAGCACAAGTGTTGTCGGGTTAGGATTCAGAAAATAAGGACATTCAATTCATAACAAATTCCATCAACTTGGATTCCAAATTTCAAGGATTCGAGTTATAGATGTGTATATGCCATTAAGTTTGTTTCTTTTCAGACACAATACTACATGCATTCACATAACACCAAATTTGAAGGAGACTGCTTTCGAAAGAGAGGGACATTCCATATCTACCACGTATATATTAGCAAGGAAATGTCCCCAACAGCATACGCAAAAGGTTGTAGCTGCACTAGAGCAAATACTGCAGCAGTAAAAGTAATTTACTCCTCCGTCCCAAAATGAGTGTCAATTTTCTTGAGAAGTCAACATAATTTTTTATCAAATTAGTTTCTACAAAATAATGATAATGTTTCAGATTCTAATGTTTGTCATTTTAAGAACAATATGTAATTTATCAAAGATATTTTTATATATTCATTACAACATGTAAATATTTAAAATATATTTGGTCAATAATTAATTAAGTTGACCAAAATGAGCCAAAATTGACACTCGTGTTGGGACGGACAGAAGAAGGCTCTGAGCCAGGACATGTAGACATAAATATTACCATCAGCATAATGAACTTCAGCTAACAATAGTAATTAATAACATAGTCCTCTCACTCGCGCTAAGGATTGTGTGGCTAACGGCAATTTTTTTATAATAGTTTTGTTTTGGTGGGCAGGGGTGAGTGTTACAAATTAAGTTATGTGCATGAATGAAATTATTAGTCTCGAACCTCCCATGACTTCCCGAACTCCGTCAATGCTTCTGCAAGAGCTGCCTCGGCTTTATCCCATGTTTCTAGATCTCCAAGGTATTTTTCTGGCCTCTGTTAAGCATCACATGGGTTACATAAATCAAGGTCAACGCAGAAAAAGGTAGGCCGTAAGGCCAAAAATAATGTGATCTCAAAGTAAGAACAAAAGCTGTAAGATTTGCGAATATATACTCTCACAGCAATCTACAAATTTAGGACTTTAAAGAACATTTTGGCGATTGTGAACAGGACCATTATCAGAACCACCGCAAGCAGACACCAACTTATATTGAGAACACAGGACCTTAAAATCAGAATTGTCCCACCATCAACAACAAATATACTCTAACCATAAGTGTAACTGATGAGCAAACTACTAGCAACTATGAAAACTTTCATACCGTTGACAGCTTTAGATCAAAAGTGAAACCAAATATATCATAAGTGTAACTGATGAATTCTAGCACACTCTTGACTTCATCTTTGATCTGTATGAACCAAAATTAGGAGTTAACGAAATAACTAAGGAGGTTTCAGAATGAACTAGCTAAACATAAGCAAATTTTATCTCACCTGGGACTCCCTGCAGAAGATATGAGCATCATCCTATACAAAAAGTAAAATAAAAGAAATACCGTGAGAATAAAGTAACCAAATGCACACACTAAAAAACAAAAATAAACTTGAGGCGTCTATCAATGGCTATTTGCTTATTCATTTGTATTCTTTTTAGCTTAAAAGTGGTTCTCTAATTTGTGATTTGACCTGTGTGCTTTTACTGCTTTTATGTTTTAAGTAATTGGTGATCACTCGTTGAAAATCCGTCAATTACTGGATCAATTAACACCTTTGCAGATTTACTGATGCCGTACTATTGAAAATTTGACATATTTTGAGTTTCTAGATGAACTTCAAGCCTTCACAAGAAATGACAAGGACGTCAAGAGCTTTCCACAGAGAATTTGCACGCGCAAATCACAGTTCATTTGGTCATCCAACCATCGCCTCACAGCTGAGCGTAACAACAGGCGGCACTAAGGTAGTGTTTCAGAGAAAGAATTGAGGAGAACAGAACTCTAGGCACTACGACGCCTATACACGAGAATTAAAGAGCCAGGCTACTGTTTTAGGGTCTTTCCCCTGATTTTGTCCCAAACTGTCTTCGGACAACTTTTCATGTAATACTATAAATAGCTCTTTCTACCAGTTTTAGACAGCCGTGAAACAGAGAATAATGAGGAGAGATTTTTTTGCAAACTTTTCCTTTGCAATATTATGAAGAACTGATTTAATTCACCCGTATAGGGAGTTGGAAGTACCTTTCACAGATTTTAATTCTTCCAATCAATTGAAATCCTTTGTTTCATTCAAATTGTGAGTATTATAGATGTATCTATAATTAGACGAATTGATTTTTTGATAAATTGAACGTCCAGAATCATAAGTCACAAATTTGCTCTTGTTTGAATAGAAAAATTCTCATCGGTCAATGACAGGTCAAGATAAAATTTAGCTTCTTGCTTTTTTTTCGCTCGCGTGTACCTTAATAGATTTCAGATTATTCTCACAAAGATTAGAGGCACTAGATTGAAATTGTGGCCAGAGCAACACAATCTAAGAACTAAACTAGTATTAGATTGATGTAGGAAAAAGACAAAGAATTGAAGCGTTGGTACCATATTACTAGACTCCCTATTCTCAGCAAACGTCTCATTAATTTAGTTGCTTTTAATTTTATTAGTTGATACATCCAAATCCATCATTAAGTTTCTGCAGAATTATTTTCAAATAACTAAACTAAATTATGGTAATGCAAGTCCTCATGCGATTGACCCTTGTACTTGAACACTTTGCTGTGGTGTGATACATACTCTTGCAAGGTAACTTTTTATCCATTAGGCATCCCACTGTGATGGACTTTGAAAATCTAGAACTTTTACAGTACATAGCAATTTTCAACCATGGGAATCATAAATCATTCCACGGGGATGCAGCTCGTGCTAGGACAATCATAACGTCAGCTTCCAGAAAGAAGGCTGATATTTTACTTGCACAAAGGCACTGTGCAGATCATGACAGCATATTCTATTCGTAATTATATTGTACTATTCCTTGGCCAACAACAGACATACCTGCTGGAATCTCCGGACACGTGTTAACCCAGTCAATGCACCACTAGCCTCGTTACGATGCAAGACTCCAAAATCGGCTAAGCGAAGGGGAAGTTCTGCAACATGGGAGACGAGTAGGTTAGCAGGTAAAACTTTCAAACCAGCAGCTCAGAAAAGGATAAAATGGATGAGAACTTGCACAAATAGATCAATAGGCTAGGGGATTGATGTGTTAATGGGTAATTCCTTTGTATCGGGAGAGGAATTGTTACTCTCTGTGTCCCAGAATGAGTGTCCATTGGACAATTTCTTTTGGAAAGTAGACACTCATTTTGGGCTGAGTAGTTTTTGTAGGTAGAGGCCATATGATCATATGCAAGACACATGCTACTTAACTGAAGGGTGATACATTAACATACAGCCAAAAAAAAAACATTGTGATTCATGCACAAATTAAGATATTTTGTTTGGCAGATGGTTCTGATAGAGGAAATATTAACACAAGCGTGTACGTGGACCTACTTTGAAAAGTATCCAGAGCGGCACCGACTTCCAAACTTACCAAGCTTCTAATAATAGTTCATGATAATAATGGCCCCTGTCTAGACACCCATGTATACTTCTCTCCGAGCCACTCACGACACACACACAGGCATCACTGCTAGCATTTGCTAATATTTCAGAACCATGGTCCCCAATACATCAGTACACAGGATCTAATAAAGCATTTACACATGCAACTAACTCATTCAAGACCGTAAACAGCTTGGATTATAGTACAAGTTGTTTCTCAGATATAAACATAGCAGTGGAAAGTGATGTTTAACATTCTTATCAAGTAAAAAGAAACCTAAGATGAGAGACCAATGCAAAACACTTGCAATCAAAAGTAAAACAATGACTTAAATACTCACCTCTGTATGAACGAACTCTGTAATCGAATATCAAACAGTGCCCAGGGCAGTTCATTGGCTTAAGCCCAAACTCTTGCTTTTCTATCTGCACCAAATACCACATTTCATTGCATACCGAAAAAGTAAATCGGCAAACTCAAATATGTATATAGCCCAAAGCAATGCATAATAGCTACTTATACTCGAAGGAACACGAAATGTTGTTGCACATACATGAGGAATAACTGCCAGAAGAGTAAACAAGCATCTTAGCAATCTCAAATTATATTCTGGGTTTGTGCTATCTTCAATTTGCGTCAGAATGTTTACCCAATTTTCAAGAAAACTCCTTTATGGTTTATTTCTTATAAAGAACCCCCACATGGTTGTTAATTAGATAAATGTCAAAAACAAGACACTGTATTGGCGTTTTAAACAGCATTTGCTCCCTTATAATTATATTTTTCTTCAGGCTGCTTTGTTTATGCTGTTTTAATTATAATGAGCTCAAATCAAAATATAAAGGAAAGAAAATTAATGATTACAACATTTAAAAGAAATTTAAATAAGAAAATACTCATATGGGAGCAAATGTAATTCAAACCCCAATATATTCTCTTGGACACATAAACAATACTTCTGTTCTGCTACATGCACTGCAGAATTTGAAGGAGTTTTTGACAATTCTCCATCAGAAACAACCATTTGGGGGTTCTTTATAAGAAAGCAAACCACATACAGGGCCTTTGAAAATGAGGTAAGCCATATGTGGGTTTTGCTTAGGACTAGGAACCAGCTTTGACTTAATTCCTTTTAATATAGTAAATAAGACTAATTACAAACTAAATGTACCCTAGTCCACGCAAAAGTGCTACAGTTTCTCCATTTTCTTCCCTCTTCTTCTAGCCTTTTCCAAGCATCATGCTCGTTACACAAGAAGAGATATAGCACACCGAACAGTAGAAAGCAACCCGAAGAACAATAAATGCCAAGAGTGAAACGAATATCATACATCAAATAAAAACATGTTCTCCTTGTAATTTGCAGCATGTCCAGAGGTTTCCCACAATTGCATGTTGAACATATTTGGAGTAGTAACCTGAGAAAACAATATAATTAGCTACGTATGATTTTATGATAATAATCAAGAAGACCTTCTCAAAACACATATAATGCATACAAACTACTTACCTCTTGGTAACCTCTCTTTCGATACTCTGTTCGTATAAAGTGAAACAACTTTTCACAAACACGAGTACCATGCGGAAGAAAGAAACAACTACCTGGGCTGAAATTCAAACAGACAAAACGTAAATATGGTGGGAAATTGTGGGAAAAATAACAAAAACTCCTCTTAAACAAACTTTCATATCCAAAAAGTCCCAAAAATAATTCTTTTAGCCAAAAAATCCCAAAGTTAAACTTTCAATACCAAAAGGTCCTAAAATTAATATTCTAGTGACACCGTTAGTGGAAAAGCTTTATTTCTTTTTAAATGATGACGGATACTAAAAATATTAATAGGTTTAATTTTAAAAAATAGTAATAATGATGATAATTATTATTATATTTATATTAATATGTAGACAAATATAATATATAATTAATAACTATTATAATTTGATAATACTAATGAAAAAGCTAACCTTTGACTATAAATAATTATTAACAGTTATATTACAATTATATTCAATAATAGTAAATGAGAAGCTAAACTTTTATTTTTTAGTATTGACTTAGTAGTTGAGTTATTATCTTTATTTATTTTTTCTTATTTTAGTATAATAATAATTATTGTTGTCATTATTATTGATATTATTATGATTTACTTAAATTTATATTACTATTATTTTATTACTATTACAATCCATCATTACGAAACTTTTTTTAAAAAATCATACACTAACGCTGTTAGATGAGCGTTAACTTTAGGATATTTTTGTATTGAAAGTTTAATTTCGAGATTTTTCGGATATGGAATTTTTTTAAGAGGAATTTTTTTAAGAGGAATTTTTTGAAGTTTTCCGAAATTGTTACATTAGTCATCAATATTATGAATTGCAAACATACCTGAGCGGGTGGAAAAAGAAAAGTTCCTGCTTTTTACCCAATTCTCTATGGTCATATTTTTTAGCTTCTTCTAGCAATGTGATATATTCCTGAAAAGAAGGTGTATGATATAAGAGTTTCCACAGAAAGAATCTAGTAGTAAAAACTAGGTTTTAAACTAAAT
Organism: Lobelia cardinalis; assembly: GCA_028566635.1. Lineage (NCBI taxonomy): Eukaryota > Viridiplantae > Streptophyta > Magnoliopsida > Asterales > Campanulaceae > Lobelia > Lobelia cardinalis. Next base: position 7,562,489 of record JAOWAN010000051.1, on the reverse strand, counting down.
GAATATCCATAATTATTCATTACAAATTTTAAATTTTTGCAAGACCTTCTAATCCTTATAGTTGATGTTATATACTCCCTCCGTTTTATTTTAATTATTCACTATTCTATTTTGGGAAGTTTCAAAATGATTGTCCACTTTCCTATATGAGAATAGGACAAATAATTTGTATCCACAAATTCCATTTGGACCCACTTTTCATTTGATTATATTCACAAAATTTACTTTTGTTAAATATAGAGCAAATGGGTAGGGGACAATTAAATTGAAACAGGAGTATGTAAAACCATCTTGATCCTCGGATGTCTGACTTCTAAGTGTGGACTCTTTGAGGCAAAGGACTCAAAGTAAAACCCAATGGACCATAATGATTAAGGTAACAAAAGATGCTTGCACATATAGACCAAAAATAAAACAACATATTCAAAAGATCTTATCTGGCCCCTCCTCCACCCCCTCCAACCCACCCAAAAAAAACGCACACCAAAATACCACTAAGAGGCCACCTTCGCCAGGCCACCCAAACAGTCTACAAGTAGGGAAAAGGAAGATAAATATCTTATGGTCAACATCAAACGTATTAGACTCAACTCAGCTCTTTACACTAATGTTAGGGAGATCAGCAACATCCACCCAAAACATCAAGCAAAAATCCATTTGGGAGATCTGTTCAATGCTTCACCAGCACCACAAACCCTAGAGCACAGAGTTCAGTAAAAATCTGCCAACTACATGTTGTCTTCTGTTTCTTTTAAGAAGTGGTAACTACGGTGTATTTGATATGGCTCCACACAGAGCCAAGTGGAAGCAATGGATATCGTACAGTTCAATGGGTCATGATCAAGGCATTTAGACTGGTGTCACCTAGTTGTGAACCTAAAACCTTATTAGAAGTTTAATTGACAAATACATCCTCTAGAAGCGGTAATCTTTCTTCAAATTTACATTAAATGGCAACCCTACTTTGAGGTGGAATATGCAAATGAATTATCCTACAATGACCTCAATAATGCAAATAGAAAACATGATAATACGAGAAGGAAGTTAATAAATTACCAACGTCACAGTGAGAAAGCAAAAACAAAAGTTAGCCTAAACAGAACACATACTGCAGAATTTAATAAAGAATGACTCTCACCTTCAATCGCTTTTGATCGGGATAAGATATCCCGTAAACTCTTTGTAAGCTCTCACGGTCTTTATTTCCCCTCCAGTAAGCTGCTGAAGCCTAATATCACAACGCATAAGAAACACAGATTAACCTACAAAATACAACTGCATTCGAGTCTCACTAATCATACAATGACCCACCTTTAAACAAGCAAATGCTTTCACAAATGAAGTATTTGGAATATGTGGTCCACGACACAAATCCACCAATGGCCCACACCTGTATACTGTGATAGTTTTGTCCTCGGGTAAATCCCTAATGATTTCGACCTGATTAAAGTAACAAAACAACAAATGAGGAGTTAAATGTGAGAGAGAAAAAAGAGGCATTTGACAAGTATATCTAATAGAGGATAATTTTTAAGATCTAACCTTAAATTGATTGTCAGAAAACATTTGAAGAGCCTGTTCCCGTGAAACTTCAATGCGCTCAAAAGGTTGTTTTTCCTGGAAGAAATTCCACAAAGAGTAAGAGATAGCTATAGAAGAGAATACTTTGGAATGGAATCCCAAAAAAATGAATTTACTGAGAAATATTAACACTACCCATAATCAAGAAACAATCCAATAATAAGAAAAGTAACCTACAATTCCAATTGTAATTCTCGACTTTTATGAAGGTTGCACTGCAACCACAGCAAGTATAGTAGCAATGGCCCATTACTGTACACTACAGGAAAAAGTTGTACCAACAGTCAACTCAACAAAGCATTTTCCCAACTACTTGAGGTGGTTACAGCTTAGTCCCAGTCTGTTTGCACAAAAAAGTCACAGCGTTCAAATCAAAACTAGTGTCTGAGTACAGAGATTTACAAACAGCCTGTTTTCATAGCAGCAAAATTTGAAGTGGTTCCAAGATGCTCCAAGTAGTTGCAGTATTGAAACGCATCCCTAGAATGAGAAACTTGGTAAATGTGGACCTTACAGCCTCTTGTCTCCTTCCTTCTCTTTCTTTTTTCTTTTTTCTTTTACATATATATATTTATTTATAGCAGAAGATATAGTCCAAATTTCAGCCACACGACCCAAAAATTAACGTGAAAAGTAGCAAAATAAACCGAAGTAAAGAGGATGGACATGAAATATTCACTTTAGCTCAAATAATCAAATAGATAAGCTTTGGATACATACGAACTAAATAGGAGAGTACTTACAAGCCTACTTAAAAGTAGTTTATTATAATTTAGTATTTTCAAATAATTAAATGCAACATTTTTTTATTTGATTTTTCTGTCATTATATTACTTCCTCCATCCTAAAATGAGTGTCCTGTTTTCACTTTTTTTGGTCACTTTAATTAAATTTTTTGACAGCTTCTTATAAGAATTGACTTGTTACAAAGATATAAAAACTGCTATTGATGAGTTACTTAATATTCTTGTAATAATTGAAATTTTAGAATCTAAAAGACAGTAAATAAATGTTGAAACATATTTTCATTAGTATTTTAAGTTGACTTTTTAAAAACAAAACAGGACACTCATTAAGGGCCGAGAGACTATTATACATGAAACTTTTTGTCTTTATATATGCATATATGTATAGATTGTAAACTATGTTATCAAGACTTTGTACCGAACACAAACATGAGAAAATAGCTTTGTTTTAAACCTGTGGGTTTAAGACTCTGCACCACACGAACCCTTGTATGAATTATGTCTGAATCAGCTCTGACCATTACCAAAGGCATCTCTTCTAATTAACCGCATGCTGCAGTTTCTTACTGTGATTACTTAAATGAAAATGAGAATCTGGATTTGGCAAATGCTTCAGTATTTTCAGAACACGTTTGCAGTTCTTCCAGCCAGATAACGAAAGAGTCAAATTCTCAACCAAAGCCAACTTCACTGAATTTTACATTTGGCTCGAAATCACCAAATGATAAGCTAGTTGACCAGCATCCATTTCTTAATCTAGTAGATATCCTATCTATACTTTCTGTCAATTTTAGAAGTATTCCTCATTACAATAAATAACCTCAAACTTTTTATAAAAAAAAGAACTTTTACTGTGCAACTAATAATAGTTCCAGATAGTCCATCTCCATAAGTAACTAAGCTTAACCTTTCATCACAACTCTGCTTGATTCCATTCCCTCTTTTGGTAAAATTTCATTCTGTACTCAACCTTAACTGAAACCTGACTTAACTGGATTCAAAAATTTATTTATGAATAACTACACTGATTCTCTTCATTTCAGAATGATGTCACCAACAAACGACATGTATCATTCATCCTCGTCATATATACTTCTAGTTAATTCGTACGGAGTACATTGTTCCCTTTCATGGGATAGCCCTAGGGTAAAACCAAATCTACAATCGAAACAATACTACCCGATTCTACCAAAAATAAATTCTATGAAACAAATTTAATTAAGCAGAGAAAACCTCAGAAATCTCACCATCACGCAAATTTAACAAGGACTCTCCTCATTTCTGTACTTCAAATTAATACATACATTATTCGCTTTCATGGAATAACGCTAGGGGAAAATCAAATTGGTTTTAGCAATAGTACCACCCGAATCTACCACGAATAAACTGTTTAAAACATATATACCTAAACAGACGAAGTCTCATAGCTCTCATTTAACTGCCAATAACTAGCCTTAAGGTCTGATGTGAGATAATATTGCAATATAATGTACATCCCAGCACCATGAGTGATTAAGACATCTGACATCATCAGACCCAGAAACTCTTAGAATCTTAACAATCAAGTTAACAGCATTTATAACCAATTCAAATGAAACACAAGTATAAAAAAGAAAAATGAAGACAAAAGAAACTATACGCTTAAGAATGAAGAAACAAATGCTTTGTTGTGACTAAATAGTGTATTAGCAAAAGATAAAATTGGCAAGTACCGCAACAGCTTTCTTTGCTTCGGAGGCAATGCGTTCGAAGTGATCATCATTTAAGCCCAGGTCACCATAGAATGCATCATAATAAAAACCCTGCAAAAAATGTAAAAATTTTGACACAAGCTATCATAATTTGAAATAGACAGCAACGTAAACATAGTAATAACCTATCCATACGTTGTTTAATACCAAAAAGAGCCTCAGGTTGTCAGATACTTTTGTCTAGGTTGAAAATCAAAACTGAAACAAGAAACAAACAATAGAAAAGAGTATGGCTATTAATGACTCCATCTCAAACAGAGGTGAGATGAAAATGCCCTCAACGTCCAAGTGTAAAACATAATGAAAATATGACAAATTTACACATTGAGAGTGAATGGCAAATGCCCATGCACTTTGACGTGTGCAAAGACAGCTCACATCCATTAATATTACAGGAAAAAGTAATTTTAAGCTCAGTGAACTGAAGAGCTGGATGCGGATTAGCTAAGGATGTAATAAGGAAGCACTACAGCAATTTACACCTCAACATTCTACCTACCAGCTAGTTGATAGTGAAATTTAGCAATTAACCCTTTCGGCTTTTTCACAAGCCAAATTATGGCCAAAGTTATTAGCTGATAGGACAGGTGAAGAGGGAGAGCGCAGGAGGGAAGCAACACCTAAAAGGAGGTCGAAAGATGAGATGAATAATCTTATAGACAAAGATATTTCCCGCTTAGACTCCTTTTGTTTATGGAAAATGACTTCTGCAGAGCAATAGAACAAATCACCCTTCCTCCGGAGAAAATAACTCATATTTGATCTTCGCAAGTCTTTTTCCGGGAACTGAAGCTATCACCTCCCTGACAGGTGACTCTACTTAGCAAAGCAGTTCTCCTATGTTTGTTTCACTCATATGACATCTCTGGAATTGTCATTACATAGTAATTTTGCAGAAAATTATCTCAATGCAGATGCCCTTTGGAAACCATTTTTCGCATGTTTTTATCTGAAAAAAAAAGGGGCCAATTATCCATCAGCTTTTCTTTTGGCAACAATAGCTTGCAAAAGTACCATGATTTGAAGAGTTGGATTAAGCAGAATATTTGTCAAGACATTACTTAACAGCATTTAGCAACCCTATTGGTTAAAGGTAACTCTCAACTGAATACACAAACAGATACACAAACAGGAAATGATAAGACGAACCATGGGGTGGCCTAAGTCTGAGGCATAAAAGAAGTACCACAGCATTACATCTCTTCAAGCCCTTGTCATGATTATATACCAGACTAGCATCACCAGACCCAATTTTATTTTTCAAATTGAATAGTAATCAAAAAACAGATGAAGAGGCAATTAGGCCTTAAATTGGAAATTCACTATCTAAGATTTCTAACTTCCAAAACCAGTTCATAAATCAGTCATTTTTCCAAAATTTATGCTGTCCCGGGAAATGAACAATAATAAATATTATCATCTCCCAAATTAAGAACTGATATGAACCCGAAGAATACTTCATGCAAAATTCCTAAAGGTTCTAATTATTCTCTTACCCGAAGAATAGCGACGTGTACGTTACATATCACTCTAAATTGGTTGAGTTTGACTTTGAGAAAGTCAAAGCTCAGCTCAATTAAGCTTCTGTCCAAAATACTCAGAGCGGTGCAAATCCTTTTTCCTCATTCTCTTTGGACCAGGGCAGGATCTCTACTGAATCAAACCCGAATTCTTGTTAATAGTTGTTGTCGATGTTAATCTAGGTATACCTCAAACTCTAGGATTGTAAAATTGACACTTTAAAAAACTGAACCGACTTGAACTGAACTACGATATGAGGGGTCTGATAGTCCTTTTGATGAGCTAGCCCGCCTCAAATTCTCAGATGTCCCTTCCGCTTTACCGATCAGCTCAGAATAATCTCAAATTATGACATGAATCACGCCATCCTCAAATTGGGACTAAGTCTCACTATGAACGTAAGGTATTGTCTTTCCATTTATACATTCAGAAACTAACTCATAAAATAATGAATTTAAATAATATACCAGTTTATCACCATTATGCTAAACTATGTGAATATGTAAAGCATGCCTATCCAGATCTTTACCTCCCCTCTTGTAGTACACGGCCCAATACACAACTTGCATCCATATGTCATTTCCAACGACTGCAAAAAATCATAAGTAAAATAATTTACATTTACAGCTGCAATCCAAATAAAAAGAAACACCCAAAAAAATGTATCACATTTTTTAGTAACAAATGTACCTGCCCTAGAATGTGCGCACTGGAGTGCCAAAAAGTGTCCCTGCCCTCATCACTATCGAAAGTAAACAACTTTAGCTCACAGTTTCCTTCCAACGGCCTGGACATGTCCCACAGCACCCCATCCACTTGCGAAATCAATGCGTTTGTCGCCAAGCTCTTTGATATCTCCTTCGCTATGTCAAACGGAGTAGTCTCCCACTTCTTCCCTTCCTTCTCTGTCCCGTCAGGCAGCTTCACTCTAATGTAACAAAAGAATCATTTCATCTATATTACTCCATTTCTCTCAAAGTCCATTTTACATAATTAAAAAGATAAGTTATTCCATTTTAGGTAAACGAATGCATATTAAAGCCTCCATAATTTGGTAAAGAGGCATATATTTGTATAAATAATATGCCAAATTCAATAAAGCCAACCAAAATTAGTCAAAACTGGACTTGTTGAATGAAACCTCAAGACTACATAAACTGTACACGTGCAACTAATTGAATTAAAAGTAATACTCGGTTCCACTCAAGTAGACAACTTTTTGTTTCTGAAAGTCTAGCATGTATGTACCAAAACACTAGCCAATGCACATTTACACTGCTTAAGGTAATACACAATCGACAATAAAATCATATGAACAGAAACACTTATATTTTGTAAATACAAGTAATATAAATCTCAGCTATAATATTGTGAACATGTATCATGTAATTCGTGAACTAAATATTACTCCCTTTGCCAAAGAGTCCCTTTTCCTTTTGACTTTTATTTACATTTTCTGACATAATATTTATACAAATGCATGCATCTATACGAAATTCAAAAGTTGTACTTTTTAGGACTTCAACATAGTTTCTCACGATTGAAATCTTATTAACGGAGTGCTAAACAAAAGTCTATTGAATTTTGATTTATTAATCATCGCACATTGATTTTTTAGATCGTAAACATTCAATAAATACAATTGAACTAAAACTTATATCGTTTTACAAAGACAAGTAAATGCATAGGTTAAATTAAAATCGAGCTTACCAAAATAAGTCGAAACTGGACTCGTGCAATGGCACCTAGTGACAATAGCATTTTACATGCGTAAGAGTGAGAATAGGGCTTACTTGATTGTTTCGCCGGCTATGGAAAGGCGCTCAAGGCGCTGTTGAGCTTGCAGGGACTCGAAGAGAGCGATGCGCTTAGGGATTGTGGTTCCGAGATAGGCGTCGTCTTTAGAGACGGGAGGCGCAGCAGACTTCGCGTCGGACTTCCCCATTGCGGAAGGCGGCGGGGGAGAACAGAAGAATCGACGGTGGAGGGGAGGAGATGTATACAGGCGGCAGTAAGATGCTAAGCGCCTGTATAGTTGGGAACTTAGCATTCGTTGCTTTTCAGCGTCTGTTCTTCGGACGGGGGAGGTTTAGGGTTTTTATTCTGGGATAATACGGCGTCGTATTGAGTTGAGAGGGTCTTGGCAATTTTGACTTCACCCCCTTTTGTTTATAAATGCTTTATATATGCCTTTAGGTTCAGAAATACTTCAAAATTGCCCTTGTAGTGTTGTTCATTCGATAGCAATAGGGGGAGCAAAAAGCCATCTTTGAAAACTATTTTTTTTTTCACGCCAAATGTAATATATTATTCAAAACGATCTAACGCGATTACATCACAAATAAAAAGTGGAATACAATCCAACCAGAATTTGCTATCAACAATAGAACCACCTGCCCTAGCTAAAGTATGGGCAACCTGATTCGCTGATTGCCTTACAAATTTTAAGGAGGATCCAGAAACCTCCTTTAGGAGCTTACGACAGTCTTCTACCACTGCGCCAAAAATGGAATCGTCCTTCCTTTTCCCCGCAACTGCGAGGACTACGGACTGAGCAT
>JAOWAN010000051.1:7538427-7554232 GCA_028566635.1 Lobelia cardinalis | reverse complement strand
TCTATGAATTTGTTCTATCACCTATTAAAATTTAAGAATTACATAAATTCTTTTTGAAAACCGAAAGTTTATGAAAATCGAACCGAAAAATATAAAACCGAAGAATCGATTTTTCATATTTTTGGGTTGGTTTCGGTTTTGAAAAATGATAAAATCAAACTATTGATTTGGTTGCAGTTTTGATCAAAATTGACCAAAACCGAACCAAACCGAATCATGATCACCCAGGCCAGACGCTCCTTGTTAGGAGCACATGTGCGCTCCATATAATTTCTAAAAATCGTATCCTTCTAAGTTAAAATTCACAAGTTTTCGCTGCACTAATTAAGATAGGATATAGTTAAGTATTTAATTAAGGCCTTATTTTTGATAGGATATATTAGGTATTGATTCTTACTTAAATTATGTTAGTATATACTTAGATAGTTAATTAATATATTATTTTTAATTAAGATAGAATATAATTAGTTATTAATTAAGGTACTATTTTTAATCAGGGTAGGATATAATTAGATATTTAATTAAAAACTTTTAACTGATTCATGATTTTAATTTAGTTTAGTTAATTTTAATTTAATATTAAAACTTTTTAAAAACATAAATTATAATTTAATGTAGTTAATAATAACTTAATATAGTTAATTTTAGTTTAATACATTTTAATTAAAGTAGTCTCGTTTGTTCACTCCTCTCGTTTCTTCACAGTTCCCCTCCCCCAATCATTCTCCAGCCCGCCGCCCGCCCCTTCCCCCGTAGCTCTGGCGCTGCATCACCGCCAGGTCTCGCCGTCCCTCATCCTTCTCTCTCTCTCTCTCTCTCCAGTACTAGTCTACCCTATACCACCGCTGACACCTCTCTCTAGATCTGATTCGATTGCATCTCTGTCCCTCCCTCCACTTCATACTCCATTGTCCATCGCAGGTATGACCTCTCTCCTGTCTATTTCCCTTCTCATCTCTTCTTTTCCAGCTCTGCAGTGTCATTGATCTCTTCTATTACACACATTTGTTATGAAATGACGCCTTAAAGTTTTAACTATTTGCTTATAATTTTCCAGTTTATACAGCTTTTTAGGGCAAATGATCATTGCATTTCCTTAATTAGAGAGTTCAGTTTGAATTTTATTGAAGATGGTTGTTTGTAATGGAAATTCCTTACTTTAGCGTACTGGATTGGTAGAGACACAGCAGCTCATTTTTTTTCTCACATTAGACGTATAATTTTACTTCATATCTATTCCGTACTTCATCAAAAATGATATTACGATTGAAAAGTTTTTTATTTATTTATCAAACTTGCGAATATTATTCTGCACAGCAGCACTACCTAACTACACTCCATTCCCAGCTGAGCTCAGACCGCACTTACTATATTTTAGTTTCTACGTTCGATCTCGAGGAGTCGGAATCATGGCGACGCCTACTACTGTTGATTCTTCTCTCCTCCCTCAACGGTAAATTAGCCCTCCTTCCCTACCCTTTTAGTTTTCTTGATTCTTTATTTTTCGTTCTTTGTTTTCTTTTGCTTTTCGTTTTGTTTTGTTTTGGGTAATCATCAATGGATATACTGTGGATATGTTCACATTGGTAAGACTTGGCTTGATTTATTATGGGGTTTGATCTTAGGTTCTCATTATTATGGACTAGTAAGGCAAGAAAACCATTTGCCGAAAGAAATATATATGCATATGAACTTGCATTACCCATGTAGTTTCTCTAGACCTGTTCGGTTACATGAACTTGCACTTGCAGACCCTCTTTTTTGTTTTCTTTTTTTGTTGTTGGTGTGTTTCTTTTTTTGGGGGGTGGGGTGGGGTGGGGTGGGGATTTTTTTCTTTCTGATCCCACGAAGCTAGCCTCTCAATATTATGGGAAATAATTGACACATTGGTCATCTTTTGGAAAAAGTATTTGGGTATGACGTGTCACGAATAGTGATTTTCAACTAAATCAAAGTAATCACTTCTTTGAATGGCCGACACATCATTCACTCCTTACAGTTACGCCCAAATTTCCCCTTTGTGTATGCATCACTACTCTTATGGTGTTATTCCAAAACCATGATTTTACTTGACCTTTCCTTGCTAGCTGCTGCCACTGCTTTCAACCTAATGCATCCATCTGTTCACTTCATCTAATGCTACACGCTGTTTGGAGAATTCTTTAGCATTTGGATGAAAGATGACTTGTGAGTTGCCTAAAGTGTATCTATAATCTACTCTACGCCCAAATAAAAACCTTATCGGAAAAGTTTTAGGAGACACCCCTTCCTGACCAAGTAGCCGTAAAAAGCAATGCACACACTTTTAGTGGGTTTCCCACCCCATGTTTACCCCAATCTCTTAACCAAGAAATCCCTCCATCCGTTAAGAGCGAGAACATTCGGAACTTATCAGAAAATCCCGGTTTTCTCTTACTTTTTAAAAACCCGATCAAGTTTCAGTTGGGATCGGGCTAAGGTTCCACCCCGCCCCGAATAGTGTTATGAACTAATTTCTTGGGCAATACAGAGGTTAGGCTCTCTGCATTCTTTCTTGGGCTTGGGCTACTTGAATTGGGTTAAAAGTTCAAGTCCAAACTTTGAGAAAATTGGGGTTTAAGGGATGTAGGTGGGGGCAGGATCAGGTTTCAACTCGTGTGTTGGGGGGGGGGGGGGAGGTTCGTGATAGAAAATGAGAGATTTGGGGCGGGTTCGATTTTGGAGATGCCTGCACCTAGCGCCCCCGTTGCCATCCCTAGCGGGATGCACACCTTCAAACTTCAAATGTTTGCAAAATTATAGGCATGCCAAATTATTTGCATAGTGCCTACAATGTCTACTGTAATCTGCAAGGTGGCATGTGTTGGAGAGTAACCTTTCCTTTTGGTTTTCATACGTATAGAGTTTGAAAATGTTGATCCAAAATATTATCATTCCTTATGGTTTTCATACGTATAGAGATTGAAAATGTTGATCCCAAATATTATCATGCTTTCTGTTCCGCCCTGTTAAATCTCATTATGGATATCAGTGTAATTTTATAACGCTTCACTCTTGGGCTGTTAACTCTTGTTACTCTCTACCAAGAACTGACAATTCTATCAAATCAAAGCAATCAACCAATGTGGCCAAATCTTATTTTACTGTTCGTGCAACAAAATTTCTTAGAGTCATCACCTCAACCTAAAATTCATTTGAACTGTCTGGAAATGAATAGCAAACTGGCCGTGATAAGGCCTTTCAGTAGGGGTGGTCTAGTGGTAGAACTGGAGCTTCACGAAGTGTGAGGTCTCATGTTCAATCCCTTTCATGCCTCTGAGGGTCACCAAAGAGGAAGTATGGTCCACATACCAAGGATGCAGGGGAAGTTGGGACCTTTCAGATGTTTCTAATTGATATCCAATTTATTGTTTCATGATTACTCATTTACATGTAAGCACATTCACGCAATTCAACTCCTTCACTCTCAGATTACTTGGGAAAGTTGCATTGGTCACTGGTGGTGCTACTGGCATTGGAGAAAGCATTGTGCGTCTCTTTCACAAGCATGGTGCAGACATATGTGTAGTTGACGTTCAGGTCGACCTTGGCCAACAGGTCTGTGAAACACTAGGTGGCAAGGTGCGCTTTTTCCATGGTGATGTGACCATAGAAGATGATGTTCGTCGTGCAGTTGACTTCACAGTTGGTAAATTTGGCACACTCGATATCATAGTTAACAATGCCGGGTTGTCAGGTCCCCCGTGTTCAGACATAAGGAATGTGGACCTACAAGATTTTGAGAAGGTCTTCGATGTCAATGTTAAGGGTGTTTTTCTTGGAATGAAGCATGCAGCTCGCATAATGATTCCATTGAAGAAGGGTTCAATTATTTCTCTCTGCAGTGTTGCTAGTGCCATCGGGGGTCTGGGGCCGCATGCATACACAGGGTCCAAATTCGCTGTCTCAGGTCTTACTAAGAGTGTTTCGGCAGAACTGGGTATTCACGGGGTACGCGTGAACTGTGTTTCTCCTTATGCAGTGGCAACTAGCTTGGCCGTGGCCCACTTGCCTGAGGAGAATAGAACTGCTGATGTTATGACTGGTTTTCGTGCTTTTGTCGGAAGAAACGCTAATTTGCAGGGCGTGGAATTGTTGCCAGATGATGTTGCCAACGCCGTGCTCTTCTTAGCCAGTGATGAAGCCAGGTATATAAGCGGACAAAATCTTATGGTAGATGGTGGCTTTACATCAGTAAATCACTCGCTCCGGGTGTTCAGATAGAAGTAAAGTTCATATCTTACATTGTAAGTAACACTTGAGAGTGTCTGTTGACCAGACGAATGTATGCCACGGCAGGTTTTTGTTGGTACCGGAGTGAGTTGTGCTGAAATCGTGTGTTGTTGATCTCTACATTTTTGGCAGACTACACCCCAAAGTTAGGGGTATAACCTGAGCTAGAATCTTGTTGGACATTACCAACGAGTGTTATTGAATCCGTAATTGTACCTCAGTTGCCGAACTCATTTTGGAATCAGTGGTACTCCACTTGGATTGAATCTGGAAATATTGATCTTAAAAGGGGAAAAAAGTGGGTATAAATGTAATTGCTCCTTTCAGTTGTTTAATTTGTAGTTGTAGGAGCTCGGTGAGTTGGTACATATTGGCTCGTTTGTAATGTGATAAACTAGTAAATACCCGTGCTCGAGGGCATGACGTATCAAAATATTTAATTACAAATAGTTCGTGTTCTCGAACATAATAATATTTAAAAGTGATAAAATTATTTTTTAACATAAATATAAAATAACAAAAAAAAGTGTTCTCAAAATTATTTTTTAATAAAATAGTAATGGTTAGAAATAATGTATTTTAAAAAGAAAAATGAAAATTAAAAAGAAAAAGAAAAAGAAAAATTTTAATTAAAAAAAAAAAGAAACATTGAACATGGTTACCAACTCTCTCTCTCTCTTTCTGGATCGGGGTAAGTACAGTAGAGGGGATATTAAAATATTTAGGTGCTCATAGGGCTTAGGGGGTCATTGAGAGTAGCAATGACAGTTTGAATCCGCAACTTTAATAGTTCTATGTCCTTCTCCTCAGCCTATCACCCACCAATCTTTTTCTAAAAACAGATTCCCTCACTAATCCCAACCAAACACGCCCCTAGCTAGCCGCCGTCTCTAACCTCGAAAATTGTGCTAAAATACTATTCATTTGGCTGTTACTATTCATTTAGCTGATATCTTTTATAGTATAGACTAGTAAATGCCCGTGCCCGAGGGCACGACGCATTAAAATAATCTCTGCCTCGAGGACACGGTAATTTTTAAAATAATTTTATAATTTTTTTTTAAATTAAAATATTTTTTTGATAAAAAAAACTTTATTAGAAATAGAGTTTCATCAAAAGAAAGAACAAAAAACATGAAAATAACAAAAAATAAAAAAGAGGAAAAGAAGACAAAAAGATGGAAAAAAATTTAATAAAAAAAACTTTATTAGAAATATAGTTTCATCAAAAGAAAGAAAAAAAAAAAAAGAGGAAAAGAAGACAAAAAAAAAAAACTCCAACAACCCAGCACACACTTTCTCTTCCCTAACCCTCCTCCCCAAAAAAAATATTCTGCTTCCCCTCCTCTCTCTCTCTCTCTCTCTCTCTCTCTCTCTCTCTCTCTCTCTCCCCTTCCTCTCTTTCTCTTTCTCCCAAACTTCCTCTCCTTTTCAGGCGCAGCACAGACTCTCACCCAGCACACACTTTCACGGTTACTATTCATTTGATGGCTACTATGCACTTGGCAGTGGGACCTACTGATCAAATTTATAAGATAGATATATGATACATATTTGTTTATATATATATATATATATGTATGTGTGTGTTGAACTTTAATATTAAAAGATTTTTTTTTCATTCTTCTTTTATTTTTAGCTTGAATGTATATTAAGTTTTAATTTAAATATACCTAGTTTAAAAAGAATTGTGATTAACTATATTAAAGTTTAATTTTTTGTATGAAATCAACATTTTTAAAGTATTTTTTATATTTTATTTCTATAAAAATTATAAATTAATTGAATTAATCAACAAAATGGATAAAATAGAATTTTTTGTATAATGGCCAAACCTGAAGGAGAACAACGAAATTTGGCCAAACCACGAGGATGAACGATGCAAATTATCCCAACTCCGTCCATCAATCTAGCGAGAGAAATAAACTCTCTGCTATTTATAGGTGATTCATGACTTTCATTTTTCTCTAATCCTAAAAATGGGATCCATCACTATGTGAGTGATGGCACACATAGTGGCACACCAAATGCCATAAAGGATCCGAACTCCCATGATCATGATCTTCATCTTTCAGCCGTCACCAGAGAGTACCTTAATTACAATGGTTTACAATCTCCCGACCATCTCATTATTTTTATTTTTTTTTCCAGCAATTGACACTCATTTTCAAATGGGCCTTTTCTTTCTTTTTTTTTTTTTTGGGTGGTGCTAAATACCGTCCCTAAAATTCTCGTTACCGTCCCTATTATACCTAAAATACCCCTTATTTAATTAAACTTTTTCATGTTAATCCCAAATTTTTTTGCAGTAAACACAGGCAATAGCACCAGATGTTATAGCAACAGAGAGACATAAAGCAACACATATTGCCGGTCGTTCAGATCTTTTGAATCTTAAATTAAGACCCACAAAAGGCGTACTGATCCAAACAATTCACATGAAGAAGAATGATAACTACCATCATGTGGGCCCATTCATTTGGTTTGTAAGTCTCGTTCTTGCAGGAGATCTTTCTAAGTTGGTAAATGTCACTTGTCTTCCATCTGCATAGGAGAACAAGGTGATAGAACCGTTTCGGATGTTGGTACAAGCACATAAGAGTAAAGAGCGCATTCAGAATTTGATTGTTAACTTCGAACCACATATTTCTTTGAAATTTTACTGGTACAGCTCGATTTAGCATCCCTGTCATTACGAGAAACAGGATTGCCCCAGAGATTGCAACACAATTACTTATTCATAAAAGAAGTGTCATGTTCAAAGGGCTACAGATCCATATTTTGCTGGTTTTCCACAAAGAGAACCAGTTAAAATTTTACTTCTAAGGCCCTTTTGAGACGATCTTGTAGACCCTGCTCCGAAGGAGTTGACAGAGATCTCGATAACTCATCCCTTTCCTTTGCAAGATGCTAAAATTAAACAAAATCAAATCTTCTTCTGCAGACAAGGGTGATTTTCTCTACTGTTTAAAAATTGGGGGACGAATGAGTTTTTAGGGTTTTTATTTTGAGACAGAAAAAATTTTACATTGCATCCAAAGAGTAGATGAATTTGGACTACTTTTCAGTATGACAAGCTTGCGGCAAAACACTGCAGAACAACAGTTTTATCAAAGAAGCTATTGAACTTCACGGTGATTTTGGAGAAAAATTGGTGGAGAGACATTCTCAGCGATTTAATTTTTTTTAGATAGGAGTATTTTCGGTATTAAGAGAACGATAGTGAGAAAATTAGGGGTGGGATTTAGCAACACACTTTTTTTACTACCTTGGCCCAACAACTAGTTGCTCCGGCTAATTACAACCCCAACTTTATTTATTCCATAACACAAATTTTCTTTTTTTTAATTGTTTTATTTTGTTTACTACTATTTTGAAATTTATATTTATATTATTTTATAATTATATTTATTTATTTATTTTTAAATATTACATACTTACCTCCTTAAATATTATTTCACTACTATTACACTTTCGATTATAAATTAGGGTTTACAAGTATTTATTTTTCATTAAATTTTGAGTTGTAACAAAGAATTGAAAATAATTATAATTATAATTCTATATTTATATAATGTAATAAGTATTTATGAAGCTAGTAAAAAAATTATTATTTTTTTTTATTAAAAAAGGTATAAAAGACTTTTTAATAAAGGTTATTTTTGTCACAAAATTTTGAATGTAGAATACTATTCAACATGTTAATTTGAGTTTAATTTAACTTATTTATTATGCAATTGAATTGATCAATTAATTAAATAGATTATATATGTTAAACTCGTTACAGCCTATTATTTATTACAATTTAACTTATTTCAATTCATTTAACCTAAATTAACAGACTTAATGTCCAACCAGAAGGAAATTGCAAACTCTTGAGAAATATTTACGGAATGTTCTTGAAAATTTTGAATTATTAATAAGTTGCATGGGAACTAATAATGCACATGCACATGCGGGAGATTCAAGAGAAGAGAGTCAATATGAAATTAGGGCAAAAGCAAATTATTAGATTCAAGAGAGAAAATGGATGAAATTAAAAATTAGGGCAACTAATAATGCACATGCGGGAGATTCATTCGGATCCTTTCTTAGGCTCAGATCACAAGTCTGATATATCACAATATTTTAATATCTCAACATCAAACATATTAATATATTTTCAATATTTTCTCAAATATCACCCAACATCACAAATAAATATCAAACACTTTCCTTCTATTACCCCTATCCATATACTCTCACAAATCAAATCAAACCTTTCACGTCATATTCTCTCTCATCTTTCATCACATTTAAACCTTTCACATCACATTCTCTCTCCTCACATCATATTCAAATCTTTCACATCATGAGGACAATTTAGTCTTTTACTTTATAAACTCATATCACTCATATCATCTCATATTCAAATAGTGAACAGTGCAATATCATCATATATCATCATATATTACATTCCTGATCCGACCCTTACTTTGTTTAATTTCAGTCCGTTCTTATTTACATTCATCAAGATGTTTATAAAATCCATTCACAACTAATTTGCGTTATTCAGGTGTATTTTAACATTCAAGGTTACGATATTAATAGCAGTCATAAAGGTAAATTTCTAAGCGTTGTTTCAACTATCTGTGTCCATTTGCCTATTGAACAATTGATAGGACTTGTCGAAAATATTCACCAAGAAGAACGATGATGCCTTCGAATGATTTATCAATATTATTTTGAATATCGTGAAGGGTGCTATCAATTACTTCAACACAATATTTATGTTGCATCGATACTACATCTCAAAATTTTAATTTAGTTTTTGTGAACAACTCTGCATGAATATCAATTAGGATAGAAAAGATGGATTATACAGTTCTTCTACCAATTAATAGTAAAGATGCATTATTAGAAGAGGAAACAATTAGTACCATATGACCTAAACAGATATTTGTGTGTTTCAATACCACCACTCAGAAAGAAAATAGTTCTCTCAATCTTCAAGAAAAAAAAAAGGGAAAACGGCATTTTAGGTCCTAATGTTTGACAATTTTGGCATTTTGGACCTCCAGGTTCCAAAGTTGGTGATTTGGGTCCTGATGTTGCAAAATTGCAGCAAACCAGACCTTTTTGCAGCAAACCAGACCCAATGTTTGACCATTTTGACATTTTGGACCCTCAATGTTTGACCACTTTGGCATTTTAGGCCCTCAAGTTCCATCATTTTGGACGTTTTCCGTACAAAAAGACCTGGTTTGCTGCAACTTTGCAACATCAGGACCCAAATCATCAACTTTGGAACCTAGGGGCCCAAAATGCTAAAATAATCAAACATTAGGACTTAAAATGCCGTTAACCCAGAAAAAAATTGAAAATAAGCAATCCGTTAAACATCAATTAGATTATTCGCCCTCCAAGAACTGGATTTGAAACTCCGTACTTCCAGCCCAATCAACATATTTGTATGAGGATAAGTGGGAGGAATCCGTCTTCCCACAGCGTCTAAACCCAATGGCTGCCTTCGCTCCTCAAAGAGAAGGAGTTGGGCTGCCGCCGCCGTCGCCCCTCTTCAATTACCCTACCGATCAATTCAATCCTTCATTCTTACCCTCCACTCCTACTTTCTTCCCCTGCACTCCTACCCCCTGTGTAAACAAGATGACCCAGGAATCGGTTCCGAAGAAGCTCAGAAGGGTTTCCGATGCGGTGAAGAACACCCAGAAACCGAGGCACAGAGAGGTTTCCGACTACATCAAAATCGAACCTTTATATAATCCAGATGCAATCACAGCCTACCACCACTACGACTCAAAAAAACACCCAAACATTGACTCCAAGGACTTGATTAATAACGCGAAGAAGCACCTTTCTTCGGTTGGCTGGTCCTTTTACAAGATCCAGAAAGCAGTTGACAGGAAGGAATTACGGTATGAATCCCCATCTGGGCGAGTGTATATATCCCTCAAAGCTGCTTGTAAAGCTTTTATCCATGGACTTCCAATTGTTACGAATCATGATCGCTACGAGTCTGTACCTGAGTCTGTACCCGGAATTCGAAGAACGGATGAAGTTAGAGTCATTGCTGTTCAATTCTTAGCTAGATACGCTCACTTCCGGTTTTTTCATACTTTTGCCTTCATTATCTGGTTATTGAATTCATAGTGTGTTTCTTTTGCCCTCTTTCGTTGCCACCAATATGATGCATATGGCTCTTCAACTTATTTGGTAGGTGAATATTTAGATATTATACTTATTTATTTTCAAGTTCCACTAGTTTTCATGGTGTTTAGCTGTGGTTTCTGGTGCTTGGTTGTGGCACGTAAAGACATTATTGATCTTCGTGTTGTTGGCTTACCTTAGATGGAATCTCTTTTGCTTAATGCCTTAAGTTTGGCATTGTTTCATGTAATCAGGTGATTATTATAACCAATTGTTGATGTTAAACTTTCCTTATGATTATATTGATTTGTGCTGTCTCCATAAAAGGAAGGGTCCCCGGGGTTCTTGTGAATTTAGGGGTTTGATGGAAATCACTGGAAAAGAAATGAGGCCTTAGAGATGGGAGATTGTTTGCTAAGATTTTCATTGATTCACTTACTCAAATCAGATTTGAAGGCTGTATCGAATTCATAGTTTTTTTTTTTTTTCCTCTTTTGATGCCCACCAATTTGATTTATACGTCTCTTTAACTTTTATGGTTGGCTTTTATGGTTGGTGAATTTTTAGATATTATTATTATTATTATTATTGGTTATTGTTTATATTCAAATTTCACTAGTTTTCATGGTGTTTAGTTGTGGGTTCTGGTGTTTGGTTATGGAGCATAATTACATTACTGATCTTCGTTAGAACACAGTGTTGGTTTATCTAAAGTGGAAGTGCTGTTGTTTCATGCCTTAAGGTTGACATCTTTTCGTGTTATCAAGTGATTATTAATCACCAGTTGTTAACGGTAAATTTTTCTTAGGATTTAAATGGTTTGTGTTGTCTCCAATAAGGAAGGGGCCTGTGGGTTCTTGTCAATTTAGGGGTTTGATGGAAGTCGCTGGAAAAGAACTGATGCCTTAGTGATGTGAGAGTGTGTGCAAAGATTTTCATTTATTCACTTGCCCAAATCAGGTTTCAAGGCTGTATTTAGTGGTTGGAATGATGATTCAATTCCTTTGAGAGGAGCAGAGATGGGGCTTTCTGGCCAAAATCATTCTGTCAGGCAGGGCCTTTATGGAAAAAGAATGCACCTGTAAAGTCATTCTCCATTATTCATAAATTCCCAAACTGAACTTTAAACTCTATTTACTGTCTCCTCATGCTAATCGACTCTCTTCCTTTTCAACTCCTTTGAGAGTAGCGCAGCTAAAATTAATAAGGCTTAATAATACAAATACCGAATTTCCCGCTTGGAGGACGTATTTCTTCAAAATCCACCATGAAGACATTGGTTTGAAATTCATGAAAATGACCAGAAGTTACAGATGGTTTGGTAGTGAATATTTGCTAGGGTATATTCCGTTATGTACGTGACATCCTGTTAGATAGATTACTGATTTAAAGAGCTGATTTCAAGCTCTAGAACTTCCGAACTTAGGATATATGTGAGAGAGCTATTGGGCTTTATAATTACTGGGAAAGGATAGGGTTTAGGGTGCCTGAATATTTTAATGTGCAGCATAAAGATAAAAAGAAAATGAATGCTTCTTTGAAAGCGACTAGCAATATTATTTGTAAATGGAAACGTGTGCGAATGGTGGATGATGAGAACACAAATGTTATCACGATAGAATTCAAAATAAATGATGGAAAGAATATCAAAATCACAAAAGTATCTCTTGAAACGAGAACATCTTTTTATTTTTTGAAAAAGACAAGGATTATATATGGTTGTTGAAAAGTTAGGGGATGACACTTGGGATTTCGGAAGAATTATGTGCATCTGTTGTGTTGAGGAAAGCAAGAGCTAACAGTGGTGTATAAATCAAAAGGAAAAAATAACAAGCAGAAAGAAGTTTATAGGCAGGAAAGGAGGCTTAGGTACTTCAAATAGCAACTCTGCAAGTTTCGGCTTGGGCAGTTGTCATTACTTGTGAGTGATGATATGATCTGCTGTGTTTTTTGTGGTTTTTCATTTATCTTCTTGACGTTTTTTGAGGTTCACGAATTTCTGGAGTGGAGATCAGTTGGGTCTGAATGGAACGTTAGCTATATCATTGTTAGAAACAAGCAGAAGACCCAAAATGGGTGTTGACATATGCAAGTTGTAGCTTCATGATGAGTTTAGATCAAATGCTCTACAGTAGTGGTTTTATGTTTCATATATCTCAGGCCGAAGGATAAGCTACACTAAATTGGGCTGATATAAGGAATAAAAAGCAGGTATAAGATAATCTCTTCTGCTGCCCGTACGTGTTGTTAGGTCTCTGTATGTTGCTGTACTAAAATGCTGGGTACTGTTTTTAAGTAAAGATCTTTGTTGACGAAAAGCTCTGGAATCTGGATGGTTTCAACTGAGACACTTCGTCAACATAGATCTTTACTAAAAACAGTACCCAGCATCTTAGTATTACGCACTATTCAAAGGTGAAAGTTAACCTTAGAAAGAATGAGACATAGTATTGCCAGCATTCTATCCCCTTGATGTCCCTGTAAAGTTGCTATAAGTGATCAAAACTTGGGAAAAAACAGAGCAACAAAAAGTAAGTAAAACAACGTTGAATCGTCAGAATAAGAGACTAGACATAATACAATAAGGTTTAGTACACGGCTTACATTCTCCATTGAAGATCATTGGCCTCTATTCATCCTACAAACACTTGTGGTTGTAGTTTCATACTAGATGGGTTTGATCACTAAGTACCCAATATTAATTGGGTACCTCTAGGTTTATTTCGGTGTCCCAGTAGGTTACGCAATATTTTTTTGTGGCCATATTTGATTCTCTTGATGTGTGTAATGTTCACTGTTTCACATTACGATGGTGTTTTTGGTTTATTTGGTTTTTGGTTCACAATTTTGTACAAATCTTTACTGCTTTATGTGCTGTACCGAGCCTCCTTTGGTTTCCATTCCCATGGTTTTTTTGATCTTCGTTTCTTAAGAGATCTGCTTGTCTATGTAGTTCAAAAGACTCAGTCATCCTCCCAAATCTACAGATAATGAAATGTCTGCTGCTGTGTCATTTAAAGATGGTGTTAGGCATATTCAAGAGCAAGAGCTGTTACTGAATGGATTATGATTGTCATGATTTTGTGTTTATCAGGTGCATGTTAATCACCGATTGTTGATGTTAAAACTTTTCGTAAGATTAAATTGGTTGGCGTTGTCTCCATATAAGGAATGTGCTCTAACATGTTCATTGATTTGTGGGATTGTATGTATCTGGTAACTGATATGCTTAAGAAAGATTAGGATTATAGTTTCTTGTGAAACCAGGGGTTTGATGGAATAGCCTCTTCTTTTGATATAAGTGTTTTGAAATGTGGGATAAAATGCAATAGAACAGGTTAAATTCATTGATTCACTTGCCGAAATCAGGTTTGAAGACTGTTTTTGGTAGTTGTCATTTTGTTGGAATGATCCCCTGGTTCCTGCATTTACTTGGCTAAGTTGACAAAAATGCTAAATATAGATATTCCCCTAGACGGATCAATTCTTTGAGGGGAGCAGTGATGTTAGAATCTGCTCTGTGTGCTCTGGTTGTCATTTATTTTATTGATGTTTTATGAGGTTTAGGAATTTCCAGCAGTGGGAATCAGTAGGGTCTGAAATGAATTTTTCCTTGAAGATTGATGGAAACATGCACATTACCCGAAATGAGTGTTAACATAATGCAGGTTATAGTTTCATGATGAGTTTAGATCATGCTAAAGTTGTACAACAGGTAGGATTTGATGGCTGTACTTTTTCGGGGCAGATGCTCTAGCGTAAGTGGTCTTAAGTTTCATATATCTCAGGCAGAAGGATAAGCTTCACCAAATCGTGCTGATTGAAGAAATAAAAAGCTTCACCAAATACAAGATAAGCTCTTCTGCTGCTGCTGCTAGTATATGTTGTTATATGCCTGTGTATGTTGCTGTAATTTCTTCGCCAGGTGACAGAAATTGGCTGGTGTTGTGAAGTTTGTGTTGTAAAAGGCTCTGTTTGACTCAGAGGTCTGCAATGGTCTGAAGACGTGTACTTTTATGTGAAACATTTTGTCTTGAGCCACAGCTTCATACAAAGGCTTTTAGTTGGATTAAAAAAAAAATTTGCTGCTGCAGTTCTTCCTTTCCTACTTTACTATGCACTTTTTGGGGTTGGGTGGAAGAGGGAAAGAGGGGGGGGGGGGGGTTGTGGGTCCGTGAGGGTTAATGATCATTATTGTATTGTATCACTTTGCTCCGTTTCCACATTTTCGGCGAAATACCCCTTTTGGTCCCTGACGTATAATCCTGTTGCCCTATTAATCCCGTGCCCCATATCATTTCTGCACAATGAAAACTATATCATTTAGGCTTGGGTCACCAAGTCGTTTTATCATCGTTTTTAGTTTTTGATTTTTTATAGATCTCACCATTATCTCTCTATCTCTCTCTTACTTTTTCACTTTAATCATTACAAAAAATCAAATCAAATCATTAAAAATTGACTTCCTGACCCAATTATTAGTTTCTTTCTCAATTTTGACCAGTTTGACTATTTATGTGACAATTTATCCTATGAGTGGAGTTTAGGTGGACACTTAAATTTGGGAAAAAAGGTTAAAGACACTATTGCCCTCCATTATTAAAAAAATAATTTTTAATAATAAAAAGTAATATCTCCTTCTTCACCTCATTAGCGCCTCATCATCCCCACCACCTTCTTTATCACCACCACCAATACCACCACCGCCTGCACCACCATCAATCTTCATAAAAACAATAACTCAACCTTTGAATCACAACATCAGTAATTTGAAAACAACAATCAATAATTTAAAATCAACACAATTATCCCCCCCCCCCAAAAAAAAAAAAAAAAAAAACTCCCAAAACTGAAAAAACAAAAATCTCCCAACAAATTCCCCTCTACCCATCACTGCAACTACCCACCACAGCAACCACCCAATACACTCCCACCACCGCCACATACTTCTTTTGCACCACTGCAAGAGAAGCTAACCAAAGAACCACCCATTACACTCCCATTGCACAAAGGATTTACATCAGCAATGAATCATATTATAGATGTAAGAAGTGAAGATTAAGCCAATAATCGGCAGTAACTCCACTAACAAGACCAATTAGAGATGAAAAGGGTGGATTTTTCATTCACGAAAGCTGCTCCAATTTTGAGCAACTTTTTTTATTAGCCCTGCACACTAGAGCCCCTTTTTCGACGTCTCCCAAAATCAAAAATGGATCCTTACCCTCAAACATATTCGGGAGATTCAAATCATTTTGAAAAAAAAAATGATTTAATTCTCTCTTTAGTATATGCCCCTGTCTGAACCGAAGGAGGTTTTGAAATTGAGATCCTTGGTGCCGCACCATGATCGAAGCAGAGAGAGAGAGAGAGAGAGAGAGAGAGAGAGAGAGAGAGAGAGAGAGAG
>JAOWAN010000051.1:7518313-7532772 GCA_028566635.1 Lobelia cardinalis | reverse complement strand
ATTTTTTTATTAAAAAAAAAAGTTCCCCACCGCACCCCCCCCCCCCCCCCCCAGTCAACAGAACCATCTTTTTGAGCACCCCAAAAAGAAAAAATGTTTGCACACATTTGCCCCCTTTTTTCCTTTTAAATCCTTGCAAATCACATTCAGCAAAAAATATTTTCACTAAATACACCTTTCATTAATCCTCTTCACCTTCTATTTTGTTAGCAATTAATTTTAAATAAAATACTACGTGTTTACGATTATTTCAGACAACTAATCCCTATGATCATACTTTTTCTATTTCGTTTTAATCATTCACGACAGTTGTTTTAAAAATAATATATCACCTTCAGAATAATTAAAACAAAATGAAAAAGTATTAACAACGCTTTTACTAGAGTGTTCAGGATCATTCCATTTCAGGCAACTAGTCCCTATGATTGTATTACAAACGTGGAGAAATACTTATTTCGAACGGAATTAGTTAAGATTTTCATTGCACGCAAAGTACCAAAAACCAAGAAAGTATACAAATTGAAAGTATCAGCCAGGAAGGACCAACCATTCATTTTTTTCATTCTCAAAGTGTAACCAACTGCTGAGTTTCTTATGATTGGGCAAATTATATTGTGTGTTTAAGTATACCTAGCAAAGTATGCCCATTTTGTACATAAAATTTATAAATTATATACATAATATGAATATGAAATGTACATAATAATTATTAATATAAAAATCAAATAACTCATGTACATTTCATATTCATAGTATACATATTTCATAAAATTTATGTACATTTATGAATAAAATAGACATATCTTGCTAGGTATGCCTAGGCACACGGTATATCAATTGTTATGATTGAGGTGAGGGGCTAACAATGTGATATATCAACAACTAATCTTGAGTTTATCCAACCACTTCCACTTAAATGCATACTTTAAATCAAGGGTATTTCTGTCTTTTCCTAAAAGCACTATAGATGATGTGCAATCCTTGATAAATCTAATCTCTTAACCAACAAGGAATAGGATCATTGCAAATGCCTTATTTTTTTTCTTTTTCTTTTCTCCTCCTTTTAATAAAGAATCATGGAGGATTGAGGGAATGCCTTATGAAACAGGTTTCCTTGTCACAGATAGCCACCCTTCAAGTCAGAAAATGCTGAAAAACAAAGGGCCCCAAACCAAATGCCTTCTTCCATTAGTGCAAGTCAGCATCAGAACACTTTATCTCCCCCCTATTCAAATCTATCATCCTGATATCTGCCAAAATTCACAAACTACTTTAGACTTAACAAACAAAAAGGGCCATCCACTACAGACCAACACCACCACCAAACCTGGAATCTCTTCCCATTGTTAGCCATTTCCGTTGCAAAGAGCTCTTCCTCATAGGATAACGAAAAACCCACTCCAGCTTCTCTTCTCCTATGCTTCTGCCATTGGTTTTCCTTTGAAGATGGTTCAAAGAAAGGTGCCCAACAAGCTTGGTATCCAAGCTGATCATGTTAAATTCAACAAGCAGTTGGCAAACCTTAGTAAACCATCTTCTCCTCAGCACCATGATGGCGTGAAGAACAAAGGAGGCCCTGACTTGTCCAAGAAAATGAAGAAGTCGAGGCTGATCAAGCACTCCTCCGATATGGAGAGCTTACGGTCATCAATACCGTTGAGAAAGGAATTTGCACTACCTGAGGAGCCGCCAACTCTTCGAGTTCCAACCACTGCTGCAGCCTCCCCACACAAGCAGAAGCAGTCTCCTACTAAATTGATGGAAGCAGTTGCCCCGCAGAAGCTGTCTCCTGGCAAAGTACCGGAAGCATCACCAAATTATATGAAGTCTACAAGCAGTTTCGATGCAAGGAAAGATCGTTCCTCGGTAAGTTCACGGATTTCTCAAACTTCTGTAGTTCATAAAACTCCAAGCCCAAAGAACTCTGAGAAACCAAAACATAGCCCAGCTGGTCATAAAGCATCAAGACCATCTAACTTGACACTCGTGAGAACATTAACTAAGATCCCT
This sequence comes from Lobelia cardinalis, assembly GCA_028566635.1. Lineage (NCBI taxonomy): Eukaryota > Viridiplantae > Streptophyta > Magnoliopsida > Asterales > Campanulaceae > Lobelia > Lobelia cardinalis. The sequence goes on along the minus strand of JAOWAN010000051.1, from coordinate 7,530,762 downwards.
AGTTTTAAACCATCAAGGGCTTCCAAGAAATGTTCTCCAGTGGCTTTATGTGAAGATTTAGATGTTCACAGGGCAACATGTTCTTCAACTTTAAAAGATTCAAAGTTTCCTCATTACCTCGAGCTTAATCCTGGGGGAACAGAACTAGAAGGAACTTCAGCTATGAAAGTTTGCCCATACACTTACTGTTCCCTCAATGGTCATCATCACCCCCCCTTGCCTCCTTTGAAGAGCTTCTTATCGGCAAGGAGGCGCATGTTGAAAACCCAGAAAAGTTTTAAGCTAGGGTGCCTATCTCCACGTCGTACAAGGCTCTCTGGCGACACCATGAAAAAAACTGATGCCGGGCTAGCTATCCTTGCCGAGGAGCCTGCAATTCAAGAAACAAATTTGGAAGACTTGTCGACAACCACTCCAGCACCAGAAGGGAGCAATGATTTCTTTATTGAAATATACACCAATGATGGGGAAGATGGTTCAGCCGTGTCTATGAGGAGCAAACACTTGACTGATGAGAAGGAAACTGCAACTGCGAAGGCTGATGAAAAAATCATGGAGAGCCTCTTACAAGAATCCCCATGTCCTGAAATTGACTTTGGCAACTTCAATCAAAATAGTGACGCCATATCAATAGACTTGAACACTGGTGAGTTCTCTCCTGATTATTGGATGGAAGAAATGGCAGAAGAGACATATGGTGCTCAATCTTCTCAGGAAGAAATTGCATCCCCACCAAGCAATCTACTAGATCAACCAGATTCTGAAGCTTTTGACATAGACTGCAAAGCAGAGGAATACTCTGCTTCATCTATTTATGATGTTCTGATCCTCGAATCAGCAGAACCTCAAGACGATGACGTCCAAGAACAACAAATCTTCCATTCAGATGGCACCGCCAACAACAGCATCAAGTATTTTCTAGACGAGGAAGTGCTGCAAGGACTGTATGATGAAGAAAGTGTGAGCTCTGAAGCATGGTTGGAGGATGATTCTGAACATGATGTTTCATATCATAAAATGGAGATAGATGATATCTTTGTTCTGTCCAACAACCTAAGTTGTGACCGACTTTCTCCTGCTAGTGATGTTATGGCGGTACCATCAACGACAGAAGAGGAAGATGGAAGTAATGAATCAGATGACAGTCAGAGCACAGGAAGCATGTGGTATTCCATCGAGGACACAACCAAGGCACCAGCGCCAACAAGTGAAGACAAGAATGCAGTTGAAACAACCAACCAAATTCCAGAAGATCTTCAACTCGGAGATAATGACAGAGATGAAATGGAGATGGGACAAGTTGGCGCCACCAATTTGATGATGAAAATTCAGCCCTTTGACTCATCATCAGGACTCACAGAAGCAGACAAAAATGAAAATCATGAAGAAAACAAGCTTGCTACCATTATAGAAGACAGCGAGACGAACGAATCATTCACCAGTGGAGGACCACCAACCCAAATGCAAGATACTTCATCAGATGGTAATTATCCTGTTGTAACTCCACACATTCCTCGTAAAGAACAGGAAGAAGCCAAGATGTTCAGACCACCAAACAGCAACCACTGTGATGATCATGAAAAATCAAGGATGCTGACACTCTCAATGAATGAAAATAATGAGCAAGCTGTTGACAGCATGGAAGTTGAAAGTACTAACATGTATGATGGCGAGAAAAGGTGCTCCACAGCTGAAAGTAAATCCAACACAGCACCTAAGAAATTTCTCTCGCGTGTATCAAGCCCATCCGATGAAGAGATGCTGAAGACCTGCACAAATCTAAGAATAATCAAAAGCAAAAGACCAGGTGAGGAATTGGAGGATCCAAGGGGATTCAACCCGCGAGAACCAAATTACCTGCCACTAGAGCTCGATCCAGAAGCAGAAAAGGTTGACCTAAAGCACCAGCTGATCGATGAAAGAAAGAATGCAGAAGAATGGATGGTCGATTTTGCACTCCAACAAGCAGTTACCAGACTTGCACCAGCTCGCAAGAAAAAAGTAGCTCTACTTGTGGAAGCATTTGAGAAGGTCACGCCAGTGCCCAAGTATCAAACCCATATCAGGCAAATTTCAAGAGCATTTGCACATACCAGACCCATGCAAGCTTGCAGCTGATTATGTTGCTACTGAGGTGAATATGAAACTTCTCTATAAATAATGGCATAATGTCTTTGTTTCTTTATATTTGAATCAAGAAAATGTTTACTAAACAGATTACATAGAATAAATGCTATGGTCATCATTCTTTTTCTCCTTTTATTATGCAGGTGATATGAGAGAAGCAACATAGGATATCACTAATGGTAAAGATACGGCTAATTAATGGGTGTAACTTACGATTTGTATGAATATAACTTGTTGTTCAGCTCATATTCAGAAGAATGGAGATATCAACTTGATTGACTGAAGGCTGAATGGAGATTATTTGAAGATTGACAGTGTTTGATGCCTTAGTTAAGAGCCCTCAGTTACTATTTATCTGATGAAAATTAAAATAGTTGAGTTATGGTGTGCAGTAATAGAGGTTTTAAACCTCTTAAGTAAATGTATGTGCTATTAAGGTATTGTTGTGTTGTGGTTTAACTTATGTATGAAGCTATCTTTATTCATTTTTCAGTAATACCACAAATGCAATGCATTACTATATGAGTAGGGACTGTATGACATCTTGCATTCAACAATCCAAAGGGAACGATATCACGTTAAGTGCACAACATCTTTGTTTACACATTGTAGGAGGTTCAGTAATAAGAGACCAGTTAAGGGAAACTGTTACAACAACAATCAGCACCAACTATACAGACTAATAAGGTCTAATATAAACCAACCAATATAAAAGTAATTCTTATTCTGATTAGTAATTTAATGATAGTATTATTGCAATCCACTTTCCTACATAATCTGGCGATACTCTTCTTAAGTATAAACATTTTAACAAATTGGAGACATGATGATCAAACAAGAGTATTCATTATCATGTTTAAAGAACTCAGTGGAGCACAGTTTGCTCAAGTAAAAAAAGTGAAAGTAAATCAATGTGGGTTTCGGGAAAATAATACTTGAGTATAGTTTGTACTTTGAGGAGCTTCTACTGATCCATCTTAAGATGCACTTTAACAGCAGGAGAATCTGAAATAAGCGATTGGAACTCCGTGTAGTAGCGACTGAGACGACTCTCATCTGAATTTTGACGGCATGAATTTAATCTGGGGGAAGAGCTTCCAGCATCATCACTTTGTTTGACAATCTTGTTGGACAGGTTGTCATGAAACAGCTTAAGCGCATCTGTTGTTGAAAGAGAATTAACAGCTTCATAAAGTTGGTTGAACTTGTTTCTTTTTCTTTGTGTTTCAACCATCCTCTCTTTTAATCCATCTGGTAGGAAGGCTAGAGCACTTGATAAAAGGTAGTAAACAGAAAAATGGAAAATGATATAAGAACCCCAGAAAAAAGGCAGATGGCCATGCTAATCGTAATATAGACAAAATAAAAACAGAAATACATAAAATAAAGTAGAAAACTAAAATTGTGAATATTCCATTACCTAGTAACACCTCTAACAATTCCCCAGTTATATCCAACAAAGACGGATTCATTAAAGCCTACATTGAAACCTTCTTGTGCAGAAGCTTCTTTCCCTGCCATCAGCCCATCACGATATCCAACCTATGGATTGATTAAAATGCCAAAAATATTAAAACTAATACGGAAAATATGCATATGAAATTATCATTTGCTCTCCTCCTACCCCACCTCTTTTCTCTTCTATTTTACAGGCAAAATCAACAAAATAGCCAAAAAGACGATACAACAGAATGCTTAAGGAATTTCCTCTACTCTCTCTCTCTCTCTCTCTCTCTCTCTCTCTCTCTCTACGAATAGGTCAACTTTAATTCTTTATTTTGAGTGATACCGTATGGAACTGGTTTCGTCTCCTCTGCCACTCCCTATCCAAGTCAGACACACAATCCAAGTCCTCAATAGCATCATCCCATGAAGTTGCATCTTCACACCACAACACTTCCTCATTGCCATCTGAAATTAACCAGAAAGCAAGCACGTAGGAATTAAAGGAGCGGAAATTACCATAGACTGCTTTGTTCTTGCAGGGAGAAATGCTAGGAATAGAAAGCAACAGAGAAAGCAAGCAAGCTAACCTACACAATATGAGTTATAATGTCCTGTATTACAACTTGTGACATAGAATAGAAAAGAGAGGCAGCAAATATGATAGGACAAGAGATCAAAATAAACGAGGCTCAAGAGAAAATGTCAATCTTAGTAATAAAAAATTAACTTGTGACAACTAAATTCGAGAAATTCTTACAATTACCAGCAAGTATCCTATGTTAAATGTAGATTTAAAGTACTGCAACATCAATTATGGGACTATTGTTGCACCTATGCTTATCATATATTTTCCCACAACCCTGAACAGGTTAGCCCATAAGAAGTAATTAACCCCCCCCCCCCTCCTTCTCCCTCACTTCCCATTGAAGAAAAAGATGATCTGGGACTCAAGAGAACCGTTTGCATCTCACACCTCTTCCAAGACACCTTCTTGTAAGGTCTAGGGATTCGCAACATATCGTCAGGTTGAGTTAATAAAGAATCAGATATTACAAAAAAAACAAAAAAATAACGCTCTCACTTTGAAGAGAACTTACAGTTTTAATATAAATGAATAAGGGATACAGGGTAGACGAATGTATCCTGGAGTAAGGACAAGCAGCAAGAAAGAAGCCCTCCTCTCCCCTCAGAACCAAGGATCTAATGAGCCCGAGCTTTCCGAAAAACTGAGTGTGGGATGGAAATTAAGAGAAATAAGCTCCTCAGTTTCCCATATAAGCTGCAAAAAAGGAAAGAAAAAAACTCAAGAAGGAAACATAGATCTGGGAATTTATTTTCTTACTGCCCTATAAATGGGTCAAAAGAAAGAAGAAAGGAAACTATGATGGATAAACTTCCAAGGGCTTCCATGAGAGAACGATTTCGATGCCAGATCCCAGTTCTCTTGATCACTTAATGTCGAATATGATGCTCTTGATGAAGAAAACATCAAAGTTTCTTGCGAACAAGAGAGACTCCTTCACATATGAAATCCCTTACAAAAATCTCAACGTCAACTTCCTTCTCCAATCTCTGAGGCAGCTTCATTTTCTCCTATGACCCCCAACATGGCCTAGTTTACTCCTCTCCTATCCTGACCCTTATTCTCTCAGTGGTCCTTAAAAGATTCATGTCCGGATTCCAGTAACTTGCAATTTTTTAACAAACAATTGGGGCCGATTCGGTGCGGTTATAAGCATCATCACCACATCTAGAGATATGGTTCAAATTCCCGGGCTTAACTTTCAGAAGGTCATCAAAAGGCATTTGAAACTGAGATGTTGTGGAACAAGGAAGACTGTTAAACATTTTAAATGTCGATGATTATCTCAAACTGAGAATTTTAATGCTTCAGGCAAGGATATTTTAGCAACTAAAAGGCAAAATCAGTTAGCATCTTATAGAGTAGATCCGGGGTAAAGACAAAATGATATGTTTCAAATTCCCGAGCTTAACTTTCAGAAGCTCATCAAAAGGCATTTGAAACTGAGATGTTGTGGAACAAGGAAGACTGCTGAACATTTTAAATGTTGATGATTATCTCAAACAGAGAATTCTAATGCTTCAGGCAAGGAAATTTTAGCAACTAAAAGGCAAAATCAGTTAGCATCTTATAGAGTAGATCAGGGCTATGGGTAACGGAAAAGCAAAATCTCCAACCCAGCAGGAGAAGAAATTAGCAGGCTACAGTGCATTTTCTCATGGCTTGTCCTGCTCAAGCATATTTCACCATCATTCCTGTCCCGATAATCATTCTAATGCTCATACCTTCCTCAAAAGAGTAGAGTCAAACCGAATAACCAATTCCCCTTTTGCACCAAACACCCAACCCTAGCATCCATAGGAAGTGAGGCAAAACAATTTCAAAGTGTCCATTCTTGGTCAGCTATTAAGTCATAAAGCCTATGCATTGTTCGCAGGGAAACCAACTATCTCAGTTAAAGAAATAAGGAGAGGGCTGTTGTACGACAAAGTCCCCAAAGCAAAAGAGTCTTCTCATCAAAAAAATAAAATAGTTACATCTAAAATTCATCATCCCATAAATTATTATGTAAGAATCTGAGGTTTGAGATTTCAATAAATAATTCTTGACCAAGTTTATCTGTGCTTTCAAAGGTAAAAAACATAGAAATACTTTAATCGCTATGATCGGTGTTACGGAGGACAAGTTTACCAATTGTAGACACTTGAACCAAACCACACTGGAAAGTTTTGGGTAATTTTGAATGTAAAGAAGTAAACTCATAAAGATTTCGCACATGCACATATTAATATAGTGCATATATCTATTCCGTTAAACATTTAAACAAGTCCTTTTTTCCATCCCAAATGTGCTCATGAAGAAGATAGTTGTAAAGGTAAACAATTATTGATCAAATTCACAATCTAGGCACTGCAAAGAGCTTCATCTGATTTTAATGCTTCTTTATTTGAGATTTTCGGTTAAACACAGAATAATCTATTACCTCTGTCCAAAAAAAGTGTCCACAATTCAGAAATATTCTTAGTGAAGTTACAAAGGATACCTTTGGCACCTATTATGGCATCGTCCACTAGTAATCCTATTATTATACCAAATTATGTAATGTGTCGCTAATATTTCTCGTTTGTTTGGTAAATCAATCATTTCACTACCAAAAACACTGAAGAAAACAAAGGTGTCCAGGAACAAAACTCCTGATTCTATCAACTATACAATAAGAAGGGTGTTTCTCCTCTAACCACCCTTATTCCATACAATTTCCCCTATCCCCCAACTTTTACATAAAGACCAGTTAATAAAATTCCTACAGAATTCTTGGCTATAAGAAAACTATTCTTACCGTCTCCTCTATTAATGTAACACCTCCTTCCAATCCTTTTGTTCCTCTCTGAAAATCCTTGTATTTCTTTCCTTCCAAATGCAGTATTGTGCTATACTTAATGTTAGTTAGCATTATGCTGTACTTAATGTTAATTTTCTCAGGTAGGTAACTAGCCCATCTCCCTTCCATTCAGTGTTTTCCACGTCTAGGATGTCTTCCTATTCATCAATATTTCCTCCCATATTATTTCTTCTCTTAATGATTCTCCAAATGTTCATAGTACTCTGTGTAAGAGCATTTAAAGAACAGATGTGATAAACTTTCTTCTTCGACATAACGCAAGCAACATCTTCCATCATTTATGACTCCCCAATCCTTCAACCTCTCCTTTGTGTTCAATCTCTTCAAACATATTAGCCACTGTATAAATAAGTGTGCCTTTATACCATACTATCTTCCACCAGGCCACCCTGCTCTTCTTTCTTCTTATGTATTCCCAGCACTTCTGGAAAAATACTGATGAGTACTATTAGTCTATTACCCATCCAAATTGCAGCATCCCTTTCATCTCCATGAGGCACAAAATGATCAGAAGTATGCCTAATGATGTGAGCAATTGCTTCTGCATTTTGGTTAGGCCATTGCCATCTACCACTGCCAATTATCTCTTTCACTCTTGCTTCCTCTGTCAACCCAGCATCATGAATTAGCATTCTACCATATCTGTGAACCAAAGGACCCAAAAGATCCCACCAAAGACTAACACTCTCTTCATTCTCCGGTCTGTAGTGTATAACATCATTACAGATATTTCCGAGCTTTAAAAATTTTCCTCTAAGTGCAGGATGCATTAACAGGGCATTTCAATCTTCAGAGTTCAGATATTCTTTCCTTTTGAGATGTTTTCATGATTTCATTTAATCCATAAGGCATACTTCTTAGCACAAATGTCCCACGAGTGTCTAAGCTTAAAGCTTTATTCCAATCTCATCAGGTATTTTTTGATTCACAAGCCTCCTACAATTTTTGGTAGGCACACATCAATCCAAGCAACTCATTCACTACTTGTAAAATTTCCTGGGTCATTTTTTGCAGGCAATATAAACAGATTACACCAGAATATGGAAATGCTGTTGAAAACAGAAATTACCGTCGCAGTCTTCCAGCATAATATTGCTCGTCAACTTATTAATTTTGAAAAACTCAAAATTGGACACCAATTAGAAGAGAGAATACATTAGGCACTAAGAGGGACAACTCTTGGTTTCCTGTCAAAATTCTCCCCTTTAAACATCAAAATAAAACAAACTACAAAAAATGGAAATCATTCATTCTCGGGCATTCATTCTACGTTCAGTTTTTTGAGAAGAACATGAAAAAGGGATCAAAACCCATGAATTAAAAGTATGACCATGACATGGTAAATTTGCAGAATGACATCAAAATATTGTCATTCATTCTTACCTTGCAAATTGTGGTGAACTGGGGTATGGCCTAACTCAGCTTGTGGCTCCAAGACTTGTGAATAAAGCTCATCCGCAAAACTTTTCTCCATTTATATGCACTGCTCCAATTAAGAATAATAGAAACAAGTACAACATTCAGGGTTAAAAAAAAGCAATTAAAGGGTATATTGAGTACCGTGATTCTCCACCCAAAATCCAATCCACAACTAGAACCCCTAAAATCCAATCCACAACTATACCCAATACCTATCGCTATTAAAGAGAGATACTGAGGTTCTGTACGGAGATGTTAGAGATTTCTTTTAAGTTTTTGTGCTGATTTGAATGTTATAAAGGAAACAGAGAATGTGAAGTTAAGGAAAGGAAAGGAAAAAAGAATTGTCATATTCATAATTTCGATAATATAATAAATTAATTTAGGATAGATAAATATGAATATTGACCCAAGTACCCCTCAATGTGCAAGTCATGTGCTGATTTCTTACCGAAACTTTTTACAAAATATACCATCCACAAACTCAATTGTCATAATTTAGGGTAAGAATATAGCCGGTCAGTACTCTTTCTTGATTGCTCTCACCGCCGGAATGATTGTAGCATTTCACAGCAATGGAGTTTTGGGAGGGTTGAAAGAAGTGTTGCAGGTGATGGTGAAAACTCGGTTCAGGGAACAATTTGTTCCCACGCCGAATGGAAATGGCACAATCAGGTCTCCACATTGGCAAGTGTTATGGTAGCATTGTTGATGCTGGTGTTTCCACCGCAACACCACCACACCCACCCCACTGCAAAACCACCCTACCTCCCCCACCCCCTTTACTGCATCTCCTCCCCTCCCTCATACAAAAATTACAAACCCATTGCTTTCCTTCTCCTCTACAAATGCCACAACCCCAATTTCAAATCTTGCCCAAATTTGAGTAGAAAAAAAACGAAAATGGTGGGAAAAATTGGAAGAAGACGAAATTTGCAGACGAAGAGAAGAAATTAGCAGAAGAAGAAAAATTAGGCAGAATCGAAGAGCTCACCAAATAGTTCGCCGGCAGCCTAGAGTTCAGTTACTGGTTGACTCGCCGGCAGCCTGGAGTACGTAGGACGTCTCTCTTCCTCCGCCAGTTGTCCAGTCGTCTCTCTACTATCTCCCTTCTCCAGTTCTAATATCGCTTATGTATTTCAACTAGAAATAACCCGTGCCTAAAGGCACGGAATTATTTTAAAAAAAAGAGAATTAAAATATTATTTTTAAAAAATATTTAAAATTAATAAATGAAAAGTTAATTAAAATTATTTATAATTTACATACCATCACACGTAATTTTTCCTCATTCACAAAATACAATCTCACACTCATTCTTCGTACACTTTATCTTACCATACATAACACCACACGCTTTACTTAACCCACAACACACAATTTTAAATTTTTTAATTATATTTATTCATAATTAAACTGAACCAATTTTATAAATATTATTTGAAGGGCACGGAGATGGAGAAATGAAGTAAGAAAAACTTAATTAATCAAATAATTGTTAGTGTTCAAAAAGAAAAGGAAAAGTAATAGAAAGTAGAACCACCCTAAATCCTAACCGCACTCACCTATTTCACTGTACGGTGGTTTTACAAAAAGGACAATCACACGTAATAAAATACTCCCTCCGTTTCGTTTTTATTGTCCACTATATTATTTAGGGAAGTTTCAAAAAAATTGTCATTTTTTCTATTTGAGAATAGGACAATTGATTTACATCCACAAATTCCATTTGGACCCACTTTTCAATTCATCATGTCCACAAAATTTACTTTTCTTAAACATTGTGCAAAAGTAAAGTGGACAATAAAAACGAAACGGAGGGAGTATACTGTTACAAATGTCAATCGATGAATAGTAAATTGAATGATATAGACAATTGGTACATAAATTATAAATTTTAGTTAGTATTTAGCCTGTACTGCAATGTATTCCCTTCCACCGTTCTGCGATAGTAGACTCTTCGTTTCACAATAGTAAATGTTTTAAAAATTAAAAAAATACTTTAAAATAATTGTTCTTTTAAGATTTTTGGGAAGTTTTTACACATAGTATTTTAAATTATCCTCCTATTTTCTAAACTATCAATAATCATTGACTATACTCATCTCTTTTCTCATTAATATGAGAGACTATTTAATAAGGATAAATTTGTTGATATAAATTATTTTTTAATATATGTACATAAATTTAAAATATCCACTATTGTAAAACGTAAGTAATATGTGCTTAATTTCTTGTATTTGAACTGATAATTTATGTAACATAAATAATTCAATTGATGACTAAAATTCTTATGGTGTTATTAAATTTGTAAAATTATATGTTGTCATTGATTGAGCATAGTCATATATGTAATAGGAAATTATTTATATCTATAGAAAAAAAAAGTATTATACCTTGATATATATGTTTATGCCGGGCAAAAAGAAACTTTATCTTGAAATTTTGGTCACATGTATTTTGATTTTTGCACGACTTTTTAATTTTTTTCATTAAAAGCAAGATCATGCTACACGTAAATCAATATTTTTATTTTCTTTTCTCGAATAATGGATGTGTCATCAAATGATAGATGCTTAACTTATTTGTAGACTAACAATTATTCGTAGACTAACCATCGTTTTTTCTATTTCTAGAGAATCAAAATGCGACATATGTCATTTGATCTTAATAATCATAATTGTGAACCTTCATCACTTGCATCTGGATGTAGAAAAATGTTTAGTTTGTTGAATTTTAGATTTTTGTAGTTAATATTCTAAATAAAAAATTAAATCATTAATCAAATGATTACGAGTTCAGCACGATAATTGGACAAAATGCTCATACATGTGTAGCGTCAGAAGATCGTATATATAACAAGTTCAGCCTAAAGATCAACATGAGTTACAATAGTTTGAGTATATAGTTGTCATGGCAATATTGAAGATTACGATAAGAGAATAACGATATTTTGGGTCCGTAAAAAAGGATTTGAAAAAAATAAATAATGAAAGACGGGTGGACTCAGGATTTTTTTAGGGGGGGGCGAAAGTTAACGGGGATTCGGGGGTAACGCCTTCAAAAAAAAATTTTTTGGGTACTAATAGGCTTACTTCTTATACACTTATACGAATATTTACACAAACTAGCATAAATACGAAAATATATAGAAATTAAGAAGTTTTAAATTGTTCCACAAAAGTTAAATTACATAAAAAGTTGTAATCATACCTAAATCAAATATAAGAGGTCCTAAACCAAAATAAAAAAGCATGCATCAGTTTAATATATGAGAGCTCAACTGTCTTGGTCTCCAATTTAACACGGCAGTCTACCACTTGTAGCAAAAAATTTGAAGTCATTAATTACAACAAGAGAATGGTCAATGGACTCAATAAAAATATGTCATGTATTAAGCTGATTCCCACCTACATTGGCATTTAATTTGGATAATTTTTTATTTCTTTTGTGAAAGAATCATGAAAGCATTTTAGAATCCTTGGACAAAGAAAAAAAAATTCCTCACAGCCACAGAGGTGAGACACGAAAACAATCAATGATGAGGAAATAACAGATCCAAAAAGGGTATAACAATATAATAGTAATAGGTAAACTCTCAGTACTATAACTCAAACAAAAGCAAATAAAGAGCATAAACTGATAGAAGATTGGGGAATTTATATCAACAGTTAATTCAAAAAATTAATTGTGTTCCCTTTCAACACAAACACCCTAAATATGTTCACATAAACAACAATATTTAAAAAACTCCAAAAACACACTCCCTAATCATATTTCTAAAGACGAAACAGAAAGAGCATAGAAGATTGAGAAATTTTTCATTTATAAACAAGCCCTAAATCACATATTTTGGGGAATAAGTTTGATTACCTAGAGTTATTCAATGGAGACAATGATAGAGCATGAAAGAGATCAGAGCCGCTGATTGGAGCTATTTCTTCCTTCTGCACTCGGAGGCAAGCAGGAGAGGGAGTGCGATTTTTTTTCTCGTTGATGGAGGCTGGTCTCGGTGGTGATTTGGGGGGAAGT
>JAOWAN010000051.1:7506293-7518213 GCA_028566635.1 Lobelia cardinalis | reverse complement strand
CAATGATTGGAACATTGATTAGGGCAATGATTGAAATGATAATTAATTACCAAGCACATTTTTTTATACACGGTTTTGATATTTTTACCCCTCCAAAAAAATATTAAAAATTAAAAAGTGAGGGCATTTTGGAAAAGAAAAAATGAGGATATTGCTAACCTAGTGGGGATATTAGCTAAACTCATTAAATATATTATAATTTAACTTATTTCAATCCATCTAATCAGACAAGTGACCAAGGATTAAAAGAAAAGAACTAAAATCATGGGTGACAATAATACGCTGTACGCATGTTCTTTGCTTAATAAGCAGGATCCAACACGTCACTTAATTCAGATCAGAATCCTGATTCCTTCTAATCAAAGCATATTAATTCCACCAAATTAAAGCTGGGTTATACTAATAAATAAATGATAGAAATTAACGTTTTATGCTAATTCTTTTTTCTTTAATACTTAATGAATTAATTTATCTTGCTCGATGAATATATATTGGCAGGATTATGGAGTTTCAATTAGCGTATTTCATTCGGTATACTTGGTCGATATCGAGGTGGAGGAGACCGGTCGAGTCTTGAAGCTCAATTCCATCAAAAATGGCGATGTGTGGAAGCAAAACGATGTTTTGATCTTCAACACTTGGCTCTGGTGGTACCGTAGAGGACCAAAGCAACCGTATGTATAAATCACATTTATCCATTTTATTTTAAGTTTATTAAAAACGATATTTTCTCTTCAGAACATATCATTATCATAAACACTTCAAATATAACAAAGAGAGTCGTAGTTGATTTTTGGAGTGGTGTTATTTTACCCTTAAAAAAAAATGGAAAGCTTTAACAACAATTAAGAAACTAAAATTGTTGTTAATTTTGGTACTTTATAGATGGGATTATGTTCAATATGGTACAAACATATTGAAGGACATGGACCGGATGGTTGCATTTCATGAAGGTCTAACCACATGGGCCAGATGGGTCGATTCAGATGTGAACCCACAAAAGACCCAAGTTTTCTTCCAAGGAGTGTCTCCTTTCCATTACAAGTAAGTAGTTACTTCACTACACTACACTACACTATTAATAAATTAATTTCAATTATATCATTAATAATGGAATAATTATAGATCTAACAATTTTTTTTTGGTAATTAATGAAATTTAAAAAAAAAAAAAAATCAGTGGAGCTGAATGGAACGAGCCCGGAGTGACGAATTGTGCCAACGAAACATCTCCGGTGGCTGGATCATCTTACCCGACGGGTTTACCACCGGCTGCTAAAGTCGTGAAGCAAGTTTTGAGCACGATTAGGAAACCCGTCGAGTTACTAGATATCACAACTCTTTCTCAACTTAGAAAAGATGGACATCCGAGCAGTCACAATGGTTTCCATGGCATGGATTGCACACATTGGTGTGTCGCGGGAGTGCCCGATACATGGAACCAACTTCTTTATGCATCTCTCAATTGAGTTTGCAAAAAATGTATACACATATTTTTGATCACATACATATTGATTACACAAATAAAACGAAATATCATCAATATAGATTTTCCTTTTCGAAGTTTAGTTTGCATTATAGTTAGTTAATTTATTTAAACTTTTTCCCCTCCGCGAAGGGGAAGAAGGATAGAAATATATAATCGTGTAATATTACTACACATAACTTCATATACAAATGCTTTTGCACATAGGATCTAACACACAAATCTATAATATAAATGAGCTCATAATTAACACTTGGGATGTATCGCATTATGAGCCATTGGATCAAAATAAATTTCATCCCTTGATTTTTAAAAAAAATTCTCCCAAATTTCCAAAAAAAAAATAAATAAAATCAACGTTTTTCTAATTATTGTCACATTATTTCAATTATTAATACGATATTTAATTTAAAAGAAAAATTACACCCCACGTTCAAGAATTTGTCTAGAATGTCAATAAAGGAAAGTGGATCTAAAAGGAGGCAGCTTTTAATGAGAGGGATTTTCTATCCCACCCCGTGTTTCACTCTATATACTAGAAATTATATGGAGCGCCTATGCGCTCCTTGCTAGGAGCGCCTAAGTGCTCTTATTCATTTTATTATGTTGTTTATGCATTTTTTATAATTAAATGTTCATTTTAATATTCTTATTATTATTAATGATTTTCAGTAACAACGATAAAAATGAACATTTAATTTTAAAAAATGAACAAACAATGTAATAAAATGAATAGGCGCTCCTTGCTAGGAGCGCATAGGTGCTCCATATACGGAGAGCTCTGTATACTACTACTCATATATTGGTGGGATTCAATAATAATGAAACCTACCATTATATAAGTAGTGATACACAAAGTAAGACACGCAATGAGATAGATGATTCAAACTCGCTTTTAATTCATGACACAAATAGTGGTTGATTCATCTTCAAAAGCAAGCAAACCTTTTCCAAATTGTAAAAGCAAACTTACAACATTCAGACCCCAAGGAAATGATTGTTTGCTTCACAAAAAGCATGATAGTGGCCATTCCACAAAGCACTAGCCTTTATAAAAACTTAAACCAACTTCAGCTTCTGAGAAATTCACCACTTAAACTACAAATCAAACATGGCTGCTTCTTTCCCCCAAAACAGTTTCTTCACGTTCTGCTTTATTCTCTTGTCGACGATGACGTTAATTCGTACGTGTCGGGGTGCCTTCTCCGAGGAGCTCTCGGAGGCCATAACGACAAAGCGTATGGAGAAAACGAGCCATCTGCATTTCTACTTCCACGACATCCTTAGTGGCAAAAACCCATCTGCAGTCAAGATTGTAGCGCCACCTGCTGGGTTTGGCACGACTTTCATGATAGATGATGCCTTAACCGAAGGAAAAAAGCCCACCTCGAAGATTGTTGGAAGGGCGCAAGGGATGTACTCTATGGCGGCTCAGCATGATGTAGCTTTGCTCATGGTCATAAATTACGAGTTCACAGAAGGCAAGTATAATGGGAGCAGTCTAAGCGTTCTGGGGAGGAATCCAGTGATGCATGATGTCAGAGAGATGCCAATTGTTGGAGGAAGTGGGCTTTTTCGCTTTGCACGTGGATATGCATTGGCACATACAGTTTGGTTCGATATCAAGACAGGAGATGCGCTTGTTGAGTACAATGTGTTTGTCCAACACTTTTGAAATCGTTGGACTATGTGCGAGGCTAGCACAATTTATTTACCTTAATTTGAGCGAGCTCTTTCTGTATCCAGACAACAAATTTCAGTTGCGAGAGGTTGTGTAATTCACTTTACTATATGTAACACAAATCACTTCAACTAAGAAACTCAATTTTCATCCCCATCCTCATTTGCAGTATTTCGACAGAGTGCAATATTCTTTAAATTATTCAAACATACTGAAGTAACGGATTTCTGTAATTCTAACTATCGTAGTCAATATATCTTTGTGTTCTAGGACCAGTAGAAATCTGCTTAGCACGATCAACTGATGCATCAAGAAAACAGATTGTCTGCAGGTTTCTTGTTGCCATATTCAATCTGCACTGATCTGGAAATCAGTTCCAAACTTCCAATGCTAATTTATGATCACTGTAAATGGCTCTGTTAATCCACATCATCTTCTACTCCCTCCGTCCGGGCAAAGATTTCATTATTTCATTTTTGGACGTTTCATTCAAAGAGTCCACTTTCAAAATATAAGCTATAAATATTTTTTGTTTCTTTCCCAAAACTTTTCTTACATAATGAAAACATGATTGTTTTGTCACATATTGTAGCTTTTATTTTTAAATTTTTTGTATAATTTGCGAAAAAAATATACAAAGCGATAAAAACATAAAATTAATCTTTGTCCGGAACGGAGGGAGTGCATATATTCTACACGAATGCTATGTGCCTTAGAGTCTGTGCATATATTCTACACGAATGCTATGTGCCTTAGAGTCCTCTGAGTGTACCCAAGCTTAGGCTCCCCCTAGCTGATCTGACATGCCAAATTAAACTAGTCATCTGTGGAAACAACTTATGTTCCCTTTATTAACTATAATAATCACCTTCGAGATGTGAATATGTTAGGTGCATCAATCTCTAATTTTTGTACAATAAGTGGTTTGAAGCGAATAATGATCCAATGCAGCACAGGACGTAGGGCAAAAGAGACACCAACAATTTTGTTGTGTATAAGTAAGCATTTGCTTGAATATATATATATATATATACACGCATAAGGATTTAACTGGAACATTATGAAAGGAGCATGTAGACAAAATATACGTACCTCCATTAACCTCAAGCGACCATACTTTCTATTCTGCACAATCTAGTCGCAGTGAGTTATTTTTGAAAACTTGTGGAGAGTTTTTTTTTTTCCTTATTGTAGAGGGAGTACTGTTTACGTATCCAGCAGGTTGCCAGTTCAGAAGTGTTGTAAACTGAAAAAGCTGGGAAGCCTTGTTTGAGACTGAAGCAAAGACATGCATGCTCTCAACCCACTAGTGCCTCTACATCATTCTAGGCTCATGTGGTATGTTTTATGTCTCTACATAGCTGCATAAAAGATAGCAACAAAAGAAAACGATTCAACAATATTCCTAATGATATATTATCACAGAATAAATACTTGGTTAATCAACTAAACTGGCTATGTATCACGAAAAAATCAAATTAACCATGGACTAAGTTCACTTGGCGAACTTTTCCACACTCAAAAGCTTGATTCCATCAAAATGTATATTCTTCGTGGGCATAATCATAAATGCAAGTATCCAACTAGTAAAATGCATTGTAAGGACCAAACAAGCAATTATCAGCGAGTTAATCGTTGTGAATATATGGAAATTTCTGGCTGCCAAGTAGGCTAACTTAGGTGCAGAAAATGAAACACATTCAGCACTACCCATTCAACAAACAGTACCATCTATTCAGCCTAATTTTCACCCATTTTCTTTTATCAGCAAAAACAGATTATATTTATATTATTAAAAAGTCAGGTTTCGATGAATTTACCACAAGCTGGGACTGAGTTAGTATATATATGCATCAAAGCATGGCTACTGCACCACCAACCCACCCTCCCCACCCAAATTGGAGCACCCTACCTGAACTAGTGAAACCAAAACACATACTATGACACATATCTAGGAGCAGCAAATGTCAACCCAAAATTTGACAGATGAGCATGAAAATGTAACTTGAAAGATAAAAAATTTCCCCTTGAGTAGTTCACTCGAACTCGCTGTTGTTAATTTAGTTTACGACATGGATAGTCTAAGGTCCTCCTTGCACTTGTCCCCCATTGCAATTGTGAACCCACTTTTCCTGCATAAAGCTTGATCCATTCTAGACTTATTGACATAATGACTTTTCTTTCTTTACCTTTAGCCTGTGATAAAGTCCTTCCACACTCTTAGTGGGCAACAATCAAAACACACACTGAATAAAAGTGCAGGCCACAGTCTCACTACAGGAATGTCCTAAGTTCCTCTCTCCTCAAGATAATTATAATATACAGTACCATACTTTCCATCCCTCCTCTTAGTAGCTAAAGTCATTTTAAGTATGGCTTCCTTCGCTTCTACTTTCCTCTACTTCTGTCTCATCTTTATTCTAACCTCCTTCACCACCATTGATGGAGTCTTCTCAGAGCAATATGCTGAAACCAAGCTACAGGTTCCAACATCTAAGAAGTTGACCCACCTTCATTTCTACTTCCATGATGTTATCAGTGGAAAACACCCAACTGCAGTAACAATTGCAGGATCCAAAAATACATTCGGTATGACAGCAATGATCGATGATCCTTTGACCATAGGAACCGAGCATGCTTCCAGAGTAGTGGGAAGAGCTCAGGGCTTCTATGCCATGTCTTCTCAACATGATTCAGGATTGCTTATGGTTATGAATTTCGCTTTCTCTGAGGGGAAGTACAATGGAAGTTCACTTAGCATTCTGGGCCGAAATCCAGTTCTGGATACAGAGAGGGAAATGCCCATTGTTGGAGGCAGTGGCGTTTTTAGGCTTGCTCGTGGCTATGTGTTGGCAAAGACTGTCCGGTTTAATCAGAAAACAGGTGATGCTCTGGTTGAATATAATGTCTTTGTAACACAAGCCTGAAGCTTTCCAAATATCATCAAGTTAACTATGTTTGACAGTAGAATGAAATGATTCTTATAATTTTCTCCATAGATTTAAATGAACTGATTACATATATCTTTATACCTGATATTGATCTGTTGCGACTTGATCACATGTGCTTGAATTCCTGCCACAACTTCTCCTATTTTATAGTAAAATTCCATAGTGTTACTGCATATACTAAGCCGCAGTAATGGTACAAGGCCTCCCATAGCTCAATCTTATAATACCAGAACTCTTCCTCCCCTTATCCGAGGGATTGGAAGCCGAAACCTCAAACGGCAATGCGTGGACTATTTATGTATCTTACTAGGCTTCCAGGCTAGAAGTGTTGTGAAAGTCATGTGTTAATGCTTTTATGGCTCCACATAGCTGTACAGAAGAAAACAAGAAAGGAAAATGATAACATTCCTAACAATGTCCGAGAACAAATACTTGGTAACAATGAATCGATGGGCACCATGCATTGATTGGGTTCCAAGAAAAAAAAAACTGCCCCATTTGGATCGATTATTAGAACTGTCTCTGTAACACGAAAATCAAATAAACATTAGAACAAGTTCACTAGCAGAATCTAGTGCACACAGTTGAAGCTCATGTCAAAAGCTTGATTGCATCAAAATACATGCTTTTAATGGGTTTATATGCAAGCATGTAGATAGTAAATCAATCTAACAACCAAGCAGACATGCAATCATCAAAGAGTTAATCTTGATCGATGTGTGTTTATTTTCTCTATACATGCATGGCAATTTATGGCCCATGTTACCCGGAGTTGGCTACAAGAATCCTACATGGGTGTGGATCCCGGTGTTTAATCCTCCAAATTGTAAAATTTACACAAAATCTAAGTGTAAAACAGCCACACCCATACCCAAACCCATGTCGTGTCGGACACGGTACTTTGGTAAAAGTGAAGGGTCGAGATAACATAGTTTATGTTGAAACCAATCGAACATTACAGTTTTAACGCACACTACTATCTATTCAGCCTAGTATCGGTTATTCTCAGCCAAAAACTGACAGACAAGCAGGAAGGTGTAGACTTGAAGATCGAGTCATGGTAGAACTATCATAGAAAGTTCTCCCTAGATCTTTGTTCGCTCACTGTTGGTAAATTAATTTACGATGGACAATCTAAAGGACCTCTTTCTTCCTTTTATTTTTTTGAGCATTTGTTCCCACCAAAATTGTGGAACTCACTTTCCCTACATAAAGCCCAATAAATTACTTCCATCCTCTTAGTGGGTAACTATCACAACAGAAATACAATTATTTTTCGATAAAAGCACGAGCCACACTACAGAAACATCCTAGCCCCTCTTCCTCAGGCCAGTTATAGTACACGGTTCCCTCCCTCATCTTGGTAGCTCAAGTCATTTTACTGTATGGCTTCCTTTTTTAATTCTTTGTTCTGCTTCTATCTCATCTTTATTCTAACTTCTCAGTGGGAAACACCCAAGTGCAGTAAAAATAGCAGGATCCAAAGATATGTTTCGTATGACAGCAATGATCGATGATCCTTTGACCGAAGGAACCGAGCATCCATCCGAGGAGCTAAGGGCCTCTACTCTGTCTTTTCAACATGACTTAGGGTTGCTTAAGGTTATGAGTTTCGCTTTTTCTGAGGGAAAGTATGATGAAAGTGTACTTAGCATTATGGCGCAAAATCCAGATCTGTATACGGTGAGGGAAATGCCCATTGTTGGAGACAGTGGCACTTTTAGGCCTGCTCGTGGCTGTGTTGGCAAAAGACGCTCCGGCTTAATGAGAAGACAGGTGAGGTTGTGGTTGAATACAGCGTCTTTGTAACGCAAGCTTGAAGCTTTCCTAATATCTTCAAATTAAGTTCGTGTACATCAATCATTCATAAGACTTCCTCCATAATATCAACTGATTATAGCTATCACTACAGTTAACAAGCAGTGACTTGGTCACATGTTCTTGAATTCCTGCTACAGATTCTCCTATTTTATAGATATAATATCACAGTATTAATGCAATACCCTAATTTATACTGAGCTCCTAGGAGCTCCTACTAAGGAGCTCCCATTGATTAAATGCTCATTTTTTATAACTGAATGTTCATTTATAATATTTTTATTGTTATTTTTGATTTTCTGTTGTATGATAGTGTTCATTTAGTTCAATATTATGTTCATTTTACATAATTGTATTATTCATTTAATTTAACGTTAATAATCAATATTCATTTTTCAACATTAAATATTCATTTTATGTGAAAAAAGGGAGCTCCGTATACCAACTGCTGCAATACTGAGCTATAGTAAGGATACAAGGCCTACCATAGATCAATATTTTGATACCATCACTCCTTCTGTCCTCCTTTATCCGAGGGATTAGAACCCGAAGCCACAGTCTTTCTGACCTCCCAGGTTACCCCTTATGGTTTGATAGCAAAACTCAACACTGGCTAAAGCTAAGGAACTTCAGAATTAATTTGCTTCTGATAGATATGATAAAAATCTAATCTTACAGAAGAAGCATGAAGGCATTCTTTGAAGCACAAGAATACAGCGAGGAAGGTTAAAATGAAACATATTAGAAATTTCATAACACTGCAATTTCAGTCTTTACATTTGTGATTCTGACTTATAAAGAAGAGAAGAAGAGACAATGTCAAAATGAAAAGGCCAAACATCATCCCCACTCTACTTGTTCTTCAAAATATGTGGAGACGAGCGGAAAAAAAGAAGCAAAGACCTCTTGAAAAACTAAAGCCTATAGAACAAACCATGAAGTTCTTATTGATTATACAGAACATCACACTTTTTCCAAGCAGTAAAGAAACATTAATTTATTTATACAGAGGAGTTGAACAAAAATAAAATCATCTTAGGTATACCTTCTAAACCTCCATGCTGAAACTGAAAACAGAGGCTGATTATGCCAGCATATGACCAAACAACCATTCTCTTCTTTGACCTTATACCCGTCATACCCGTAACTCTGCAATAATCTTCTTGCCTCAAACATACCATTGTAGCTCAAAGGAACCCTTCCAAAACCAGCCAACTCGAGCCTTGGAATCCACTTCTCAAGCTTCTCATGCCTCACCTTTCTCTCAAGTCCCTCACAGGCAACAATGTTCTTAATTTCCTCACTAAAGAGCATCTTCTCAACCTTTTGGCGCTCTATTGACCCCCTTGGCACAGTAGACTCCAAACAGTCAAATAGTGCTGCATAAAAGTTCAATGCTTCCAGTGTTCTCTCCATCAGACTAAACCCATTGTGGTTTGATTCTTGCTCTGTGACTACCATTAGCTTCGGTGAAAGTGACCAAAGAGCATTCAGAAAACTCAGCATCTTGGGTGAATTGGACAATGACAGAGGGGATGAAGAGGCTGAATCTGGGCTGGGACTGAATGTATTAATCACATCTTTCTCAAGAAAATCTCCTAAAGTACGAGAGTTCATCTGCAGCGCTCCTTGACTTCTAGGAAGTGTGGGAGAGTTCCTTCTTAGCATTTCATCATCAAATGCCAACAATGAATGTAGTTGAAGTACGGAGCTGACTGCAAGGGCTTCTCCCGTCTTAACACGCAAGCTTTCAATATTAAGATTCTCCAATCTACTCACCACAGGATTAAATTGAAAAGGGATATCTAATTTTTCAGCTTCTTCATTCAATCGATGAGCCATCTGTTCTAAAACCTCTTTTTGTTCATGAATCCCTGTAATCCTAAGATGAGGGGGACCTTCTGGACGCGCACTCAATAACTGAAGAAGATATATCCACTGGGCGGTCTCTGAAGAGCCAAGATCAATGATATGAACCATTTTCTCCCCTTCCATAGCTTCTAGAATAGCCTGGTTTGTGATCACATACGAGAGCCTCAAGAACGGACATAACTCAAAGAACAATCTCTGAACACAGATTTCCTCAGCGATTGATGAAATTTTAGTGGAGTTGAGTGCCTTGTGCAAACCAGGCCAGCCTTTAAGCATCCGATCAGCAAGTGCCTCAGTAAAGTATGCAGCAATCCTCTGCATGGTATCACCATCGGGAGAGGCAAGATGGGAAATATGTTCGAGGCCGTTATTGGCATTCTCGATGCTACCAGCAGCAACGTGGTTAGCACAGGCAACAAGAAGATGGATCAGACATAAACCTCTCTCTTCAGATTTCATTTCCCTGAGCCATGGATAGGGTGATCCTATACCAGGTGAAAGTGACATCAAGGAGAACAATTGAAGGGGAGACGATGATACAGACGATGATCCATCTTCTTGAACCATTTCTACCATTAACAGCAATATCGAGAGAAAGGTATAGAGAACTGGAATCTGAAAATACGACGCAGAGATTGTTAGACATCGTTGGACAAGATTTAATCTCTGCAGAACTAACAACAAGAAAAACCTCAATATAACTGCTGAAAAGTACTCTTTGCAGATAAGGAAACCAAATACTTATGATCCAATATATATGCCTTCTGTTAGCAAGTAAGCACCATAAATAAAACACATTTTTATAATTTGAACTCCCAGATGATTCAGAGTGCAGCTCATCAATTATAACAACAAAACAAATCTGATTAAGTCAACAATGAAAAACTGTAATCAAGTTGGCTCCAAGAAACAAAATATATTTTCTCATATCAAGTTCTAAGAACAATAAGATTGAACCATAAAGTTCATGCTCCAAGAAGTGCTCCATCTATTTTCAGGTGCATAAGAAAAAGTATGAAGATTTCAACTTTAAACCTTCTCCTTTTACTAACTTCTAAAGCAATGAATAGAGTTGTTCTAAAAAGTATACAGCCATAACATTAAAATTCATAGCTAAGCATCAAACTACACTACTTCAGATAAACTATCAGATGATTAGAGTGAATGAAAAAACCACATATTTTGAGGTCTCAAGAATCAAGAACATAGAACATAGAAGAATAAATGAAATGAAGAGACACAGACTTACCGGTGAGAACTCAGAAAGTGATTTTCTTTGATAACCGGTCAATAATTCAGCAAATACAAATCCCAAACTGGGTTTTGCAATTGATAAAAAACCCACAAAGACCCTTTAAACAATTTCCAGCCTTGCTCACCCAACTCCCTTTTAGTGGCTTTTGTTAAAAACAAGGTCTAATGTTTTTTTCCCTCCCAAGTCCTAGGGTACTGTGTTGTCGTTACAATGTGGGTCTACGACTACGAGGATTAAAGCTTCTCTCTGTCTTGGAGGACTTATCCATGGAATGGTAAGCGTTTCGTGACTATTCAAAGGGGTTGGTCTTGTCGCCATTGATCTCGTTTGTCTTATGGGGAAGAGGGTTCAAGGGAATATAGAATTTCTGAATCGAAAGACAATAAAATATGAGCACCTTTATTTAATATATATATATATATATATATATATATATTATATGGAGAGGATCTATTACAAACTTTAAATAATTAAAAATTTTAAGAATTAATTTAAATTATTAAATTAAAAAAATTAATTGTTAAAATTATACAAATTTTTTAGACATAATAAACAATGTGTGGTGGATAATAATTTTATACAAAAATTAGGGAGCATTTGTTTGCTAAATTATAATAACAGGAGGATGGAAATCATATTTACAAAAATCAATAATAAATATAGGGTTTAGCTAATATCCCCACTAGTTGTAGGAGGTTAGCAATGTCCCTATTTTTTCTTTCCCAAAATGCCCTCATTTTTTAATTTTTAATATTTTTTGGAGGGGTAAAAATGTCAAAACCGTGTATAGAAAAATGTACTTGATAATTAATTATCATTTCAATCATTGCCCTAATCAATGTTTCAATCATTGCATAT
>JAOWAN010000051.1:7494396-7506193 GCA_028566635.1 Lobelia cardinalis | reverse complement strand
TGGCCCTTTTGGCTATAAAATTAATACCATAGAGCCCAAACGGCAATTACTCAAACGTGGGGGTCCTTTTCGCCTTTTCACGAAAATATTAGGGCCTAAAATGCAAAAAACCCATTATAAATAGTTTATTTTCAATTAGATTTTTCTGATTATTTTGTGCACACTTTGATTATATATATATTTTATATAAAATATCTAAAAAATATAATTTTATATAATATTTTTGATGAAATTTAACTCTTCAAACTTTTATTTTCTAGAATTAATATACTAAACTCTACTTGATAATGATTTGATCTCATTTTTTCCTTTTTATAAAAAAATAAAATAAAAGAAACTCTTTAGCTTGAAGAAAGGGAATACGTACAAGTAAATCACTTAAAACATTGGTCATTCATAGTCTTAAAGTCGAAAATAACACAACAGTGTTTTTTTCAATAAAATAGGAAAATTATTATAAGTTGTATTTTTTTTTAGGCCCCAAGGGGGTATGGGAAGGGATCGAACCTGAGACCTTATATACTGTAAAGCTCGGCTCTATCACTGAGCCACCCATTAATTCCCCATTAGTTGTACAATTTGAAGAAACGTTACACGTGTAATGATCTAGGACTATTGATTTTTTTTTTTGCTTCCAAAATTCTAACATCAAATGAGAACAAGACTGCAATCAACTTTGAATCATATTTCGGCCCAATTAACCAATTTTCTTGAAAAATTGAAATGAAAAAAGTAGACAAAAAACAGAAAAAATTGACAGTTAATCAAACCTTGTAGTATCAACCCAACCAACAAGGCACGTCTAAGAAACTCCAACGTTATATTCGCTCCTAAACAACATATCCATCCCCCAACCTTAAACTCGTCTCTCTTCCTAGTCCTTCAAAACTCCATAATTTTGTTCACACGTTGTCCCTTGAATCTTCTGCCGCCCCGCCCCCTCCACCGCCTCCCCATTCGATCACCAGTCCACACACATCTATATATAGTTATATACATTCTTACACATGACATTTCATTCCTCGTTCTAACATGTTTTTTCCAGCTCTCATGGAGCCATCCAATATTTCTTCTACTTCTCTAAGTTCCAAGCATTTCTTATCTTCTGTTCTAATAATCTTCTTTGTGGGCTTCTCTTATTCTTCTTCGTCATCGATACTCGTGGTGAACTCCACCGACGAGTTCCGTGACCACACGGCCATCTCGGACTTTCGGATCATAAACCGGAGACCTCTTGGCGACTGTCCCGACCCAAACCCTTACCTTCAAATCAACGTCACCAGCTCAAAATCCGCTACCCTTTCGGATGACCAATTCGTCACGGTCACCGTCTCCGGAGTCATACTACCTTCTAATAGCGATTGGGTTGCTATGATCTCACCTTCTCATGCTGAGTAAGTATTAATTATTACTCCCAACTCCCTCTCCCTCTTTCTGTTTCAAAATAAGTGACTGTTTTTCGTGTTTTAGTAATTTTGTTTTTGATCCGAAACTGATGATGGATGGTACGTACGCCGTTGCGAGTGGTGCAGTGTGTCGAGCTGTCCGTTGAACGCATTTCAGTACGAGCAGACGGGAGATTTCAAGAGTTTGCCACTCCTTTGCCACTATCCCGTGAAGGTACGTACGTAAAGCACAATACCGGATGATCGATCATGTGATCAACTGCATTCCAACTAACTCCCAGCAGCTCCGATCAAAATTAATTAAAATTCCCTCTTTGCCACGTTCCTCTTAATTATATTTAACAAGGCACAAACACTAGCTAGCTATCTATCTATCTAGGCAAATATTAACATAGACGAAAATCCTCAAACTCCTCAACTGTTGGATTTCAAATTCATCCGGAAAGTGACGTTAATATGTATATCATGCTTTAACAATTACTTAATTTAAGTCGTCCAATCCAAATATGCGTTTGCGCATAAGCTTGTGAGTGAGCGAATATTTTACGTGTGTTCCTCACACACACAAGCTAGTTCTGATGTCACATCATACTTTTGAAGTGATTTTTAATGTACTTTTGGGTCAATGTTTGATATTATTGATTGATTTTATGTAACTTTCCGTAAAAGTCAAAAATTTTGTGGTTTCCTGATTTTCAAAGTCAAAATTAGAGTATTAATTTTGGAGAGAGAAAGCCCACCATGTCCTAACCACTAGAATTTTCTTCATGGACATATATTGCTTTCCGTTTCTAAATTTTCTATCATCTTGAAAACCTTTTACACAAAAAAAGCGTTTAGATATCCGAATATCCTCGTGAAAACGTATGGATCATATATACAAGAAGAAGAAGAAGAAGCGTTTCACACTACAAGAAAACTTCGATGGCCAAAAGCCGGTAGCCCAGCTTTAAGTAGACGTCTCGTTAGCTTTATGCGACGGGAAAAAAATCATCACAAAATGCGTCGCGAAATACCTTCTTGCGGAAGCTCTCCGCAGCTAACTTGGTAGTCACAGTATGTGTAAATATTGCACGACAGATTTTGCAATCGTCTAAAATTTTTGATAATTTTTTTTAATTTATAAAATGCAGTAACGTTAAATGGTATAAAGAGATGGATATCTAACCATCACGTTTGATTTTATAAAATGCAAATAGTACTTATAATTAATTTTACTGCCAAATTAGTGGGAAGTTATGACAAACTTGCATAGTTTCGCGATATTTTGTAGGCACAATATGTGAGCAACGATGGAGGCTACATGAGTTGCAAAAACAAGGAATGCAAGAAATATGTAGATGGTGTGTGTGTGGTGACAACCTGCAGCGCCACGCTCACGTTTCACGTCATCAACATTCGGACCGATATCGAATTCGTCTTCTTTGCCGGTGGGTTCGTCACCCCGTGCATTTTAGCAAGATCTGGTCCCCTCAGTTTCGCAAACCCGAGCAAGCCCTTGTATGCTCATCTCTCCAGTGTCGACTCCACCGGAACTTCGGTAAGTCATTTATAAGCCGACTTTATCGTACAACGACTAATCAACTCAATCGATCCGATGATCATGCACATATGTATGTAATTGGGTCCGTTTGTGTTTCGGACTGATCATTCATGATATATACACACGAACGTTACACTTAATTGGTGCAGATGAGGTTGACGTGGGTCAGCGGGGACAAGATTCCGCAACAAGTACAATATGGAACTGGGAAATCGGTAGCATCGAGTGTGACTACATTTACACAAGATAACATGTGTAGTAAGTTTCATCACTGCTCAACTCTGATCAAGTTCTCGGCTTTGATCTTTTCTATTAGTACTCTGTACGTAAAAACATCATCTTCGCTTATATGGTTTAAATCTTTCTGGTTTAGCATAGGTTTCCTCGTTTGGTCGGTTAAGTCACTTTGTTTTATCAGTTTGTACGCATCTCAACTTAATCTGAACGATCTTAGCAAGTCCTAGGATGTACCATCCATGCTCGACCTATACATTTGGAAATTTTATCTCCGGATAACTTATTTACGGATAGTTGATCGTTCTTGGTGTCTATATGAACTCTGCTCCTGCAAGGCATATCATCGTACTTTATGTGTGACAACAAAACTACATTGATCGATGCATGAAGTTTAAGACATTGCTTGATTCGTTCTTTTTCGTTTCTTTTCTTTCCTTAAGATTCTACGATTCAGAGTCCGGCCAAGGATTTTGGTTGGCATGATCCAGGCTACATTCATTCAGCAGTGATGACAGGACTCAAGCCTTCAACAAAATACTCCTACAGATATGGAAGGTATATATAGTAAATCAATCGATCTCTTTTTCTCGAGATATCCCAAATTAATATAAAAGAAAATTCATATTTGGAGACAATTATTTGATAATCTGAAGCTTATGATACAGTAACTCAGCTAGCTGGAGTAACAGAATCAGCTTTAAAACTCCACCTGCAGCAGGATCAAATGAAGTCAAATTTCTTACATTTGGTGACATGGGTAAAGCTCCTCGTGATGCTTCTGTCGAACACTATATTCAGGTAATTAAATCCCTATTTGCCTCGCTGCCATATATATATGAAAACTTTGTTAAGTATATATTTACACGTTAGGATTGCATATCATATGGAAAAAAACAGAGCAGAAAGAAAACACACACACACACACACACAGAGCTTCATTATGTGCTTATTTTTTGGAACATGTAGCCCGGATCTCTCAATGTGGTCAATGCAATGGCTGCTGAACTCTCGTCTGGGGGTATAGACTCAATATTCCACATTGGAGACATAAGCTACGCAACTGGATTTTTGGTCGAGTGGGATTTCTTCCTTCATCTCATTAGCCCCCTAGCTTCTCAGCTTTCTTACATGACTGCCATCGGTAACCATGAGAGGTACATCTCTTTTTTCACTTTCAAACTGTTATATTTACGCATAAAACAACATTCTTTTTTTTGAAAATATTCCCCTAAATTTTATTTTCTTTTACGTGTAATCACAAAGCAAGTGATTTTCAAGTAAGAATTGGACATATATATCGCATAAAACCCCAAAAGGACTCCATATATGAAATGATCAGCTTAACACAAACAGAATTTGCATCTTTATCTTGGCATAAACATATATAATCTTCCACTAATATACTGTATTTCAAATGAAATTTCTAATGACACACATTATGCCCGACAAAAATTAAGGGATTATGGGGGCTCAGGATCAGTATATGTAACACCGGACTCAGGTGGAGAATGTGGCGTTCCTTATGAGACTTATTTCCCAATGCCGACACCAGCACAGGATAAGCCTTGGTACTCCATTGAGCAGGGAAGTGTTCACTTCACAGTTATTTCAACGGAGCATGATTGGTCTGCAAATTCAGAGCAGGTAATCTTAAGGAGCATATATATGTAATTTACATTTTGAAGAGCAATATTTATATGGTGTAAAATTATCATCGATCCTGTGCTTGGCTTTTATGTCTGAAAACAGTATATGTGGATGAACAAGGACATGGCTGCAGTTGACAGATCAAGAACGCCGTGGTTAATCTTTATGGGGTAAATTCACAGAACAAATTAAACTTGAATAGAACTCTATCCACGATTACCCATATCACATATATATGAACTTGAAAGAGAAAAATCATGAAAATGGAGCTTATGCCTTCGACTGCTACACTTGTATCGTTCGAGTCAACATATATATGTAAAGGCTAGAGTGCCACCGCATATGTATGACCTAATCACTACAATATCTTTCTAGTCGGACTATGATTGTGATTATAACTGGTCAAAAGAATTGCAGGCACAGGCCAATGTATTCTACTTCAGTGGGACTTGGAAGTGTAGATGCAAACTTTGTCCAAGCAGTTGAGCCGTTGCTGCTGGCAAACAAGGTCCGTACACATTCGTTCTTCGAGATCCTTGAATATTTTGATAAATATCAGAATTAAACCAATGTTAAAATGTTATTCACATGATCTTTATGTTCCGAATTTTTTTTTTTTTTTGGAATGAAATAGGTTGATTTGGCTCTGTTTGGTCATGTTCACAACTATGAGAGAACTTGTGCTGTTTATACCAAACAATGCAAGGCAATGCCAAAGAAAGATGCAACTGGACTGGACACATATAACAATACCAACTACAAAGCACCCATTCATGCCATTATTGGAATGGCTGGCTTCTCCTTGGATAGCTTCCCTCCCGGAGTGAGTCGATTAATTCCTCTCATCTCTCTCTCTCTCTCTCACACACACACACACTCACAGACAGGTACAGTACATGCAGACATATATTTTACAATCAAACTAATTCATACATATCTTCCTTAATTTATGGTAGGCGGAGAGTTGGAGCTTGACGCGCATCTCTAAATTTGGATACGCAAGAGTACATGCAACCAAAACAGATTTGAAATTTGAGGTTAGTGCAGTGCAACGTAATGAGATTGAATATCTGCTACTGCATGTAAGTTTCAGCAAATTTTCCGTGTCCATAGTAACCTTGTTTTACTTATTTGATGCAGTATGTGAACGCAAATACAAGAACGGTTGAAGATAGCTTCCGAATCACTAGAAGCTAAATTTTTGATGTAAATATTGTTACAGAAAAAATATTGTACAGAAGAAACTATATATAATTAACGAAAAATTTGATATTTGGGGAAGATTAACGAGGTTCGACGATGATTCAAACAACAAAGAATAGAGCGCGTAATTATTTCCACGGAAGTCGTCTACAAATTTTTTCTTATAATCACCTTTTAGTCTTTGTTCGATCGATACACACACACACATTATTATTCATCTCAGTTTGTCTTCACTTCAAGCTTCATGTTTGTTTTGGACAAATTATTCTCATAACAAATGGAATGTAAATACAAACCACTATATATACCCCCATGCTATTATATGTACATTTACTGAAATGCATTTTATGGATATTTTGGGTCGACGACTCATTTACCAGCGACTAAAAAGTCCATGCATTTGACGTCGGGTGGGTAATAGGGGATTTCATATAAACCACACTAATTTTTCCATTTCCACCCAATGTGGGATATGAATTATCACAGTTTGAGAATTCAACGAGATTGGTTCCTACGGTTCATATGATATTTAAATTCTTATTTGAGCGGATACCTCTGTATAATATATAGATGCCTATTTTGTTACAAACCACAAATATAGTATAAACATGCGAATCAATTATATTTTATATTTTTTTGTATTATACAAAATAAATAAAATAGGCAAATAAAACAGATATGTAAATACAACAAAAATAGATAGATCAAAATTAACGAAAATAACACAAAATTATAATAAAATATTTGTACTATATTTGTGAAAGCAATAAAAATTCAGAACTGAAAATCCAAAACTAAGCATAAACTTAAGTCGAGTATAGAAGAATATATACATGATTTGGGATAAAAGTTCACCGGTGCCGCGCTCGTTTTGCAAACTTGAGCTATAACTCAATGCCAATGCCAATGCCAAATAAGAACAAGTAACAGCCATTAGGCAGTATGGAATGGCCAAACATGGATTATTGCACAAGAAATTCGTCGGCGACCTCTCTTTCCTCAACTCATCGCCATTGGCGAAGCTACTCGACTCCTGCCTCCGCTCAAACTCCGCGGCTGTCGAGACCCGTTCCGTCCACAGCCGCATCATCAAGTCCCAATTTCACAACGAAATTTTTATCCAGAACAGGCTCATCGATGTTTACGGGAAATGCCGCTGTATTGATTACGCACGCAAGGTGTTTGATAGAATGCCGGACAGGAACACGTTTTCTTGGAACTCGATTATTTGTGGGCTTATGAATGCGGGTTTACTTGATGAAGCTAAGGGCTGTTTTGATTTGATGCCCGTGCCTGATCAGTGTTCTTGGAACTCGATGGTGTCCGGTTTTGCGCAGGGTTGTCGGTTCGAGGAGTCGCTGGTGTATTTAGTTGGTATGCATGGGGATGATTTCATACTTAATCAGTACTCCTATGGGAGTGCACTTAGTGCTTGTTCTGGGTTAAGGAATCTACAAATGGGCATTCAAATTCACGGTTCGATAGTGAAATCACCATACTCGGCGGATGTTTTTATGGGCTCTGCGCTAATTGATATGTATTCTAAATGTGGAAGTGTGACTTGTGCTCGAAATGTTTTTGATGCGATGAGCCAGCGGAACACTGTGTCATGGAATAGCTTGATAACATGCTATGAGCAAAACGGTCCGGCTAGTGAAGCTCTTAAGGTTTGTGTGAGGATGATGGATTATGGAATTGAACCCGACGAAGTCACCCTAGCAAGCGTGATAAGTGCATGTGCAAGTTTATCTGTAGTCAGAATAGGCCAGCAAATTCACTCTCGAGTTGTGAAGTCTGATAAGTTTAGGGATGATCTTGTTATATGCAATGCCTTGGTTGATATGTATGCGAAATGCAATAAAATTGAAGAAGCGAGATGGATTTTTGACACCATGCCTATCAAGAACGTTGTATCCGAAACCTCTATGGTTAGTGGCTACGCAAAAGTTTCCAATGTGGAAACTGCAAGATTAATGTTTGGGAAAATGACTGAGAGGAGTGTGATATCTTGGAATGCTCTTATTGCAGGATACATGCAAAATGGTGAGAATGATGTGGCATTGGGACTCTTCCTACAACTTAAAAGAGAATCTGTTTGGCCAACACACTATACCTTTGGGAATCTTATCAATGCTTGTGCAAATATGGCTGATTTGAAGCTTGGACAGCAGGCTCATACCCATGTGCTGAAGCATGGCTTCAGGTTCCAGTCTGGACCAGAGTCTGACATCTTTGTTGGGAACTCTCTCATAGATATGTACGTGAAAAGTGGATCTGTGGAAGATGGTATTCGGGTGTTTAGAAACATGGCTGAACGTGACTGGGTTTCATGGAATGCCATCATAGTAGGCTATGCTCAAAATGGGCATGGTATAGAAGCCCTTCGAATCTTTGACGAAATGATTGCATCCGGAGAAAAACCTGATCATGTTACTATGATTGGCGTGCTTTGTGCTTGTAGTCATGCAGGGCTGGTTGAGGAGGGACGTCAATATTTTTTCTCAATGACCAACAAGTATGGTGTTGAACCCTTGAAGGATCACTATACATGTCTGGTTGATTTACTCGGTCGAGCAGGTTGCCTCAATGAAGCAAAGAATTTAATTGAAACAATGCCCATGCAACCCGATGCTGTTGTATGGGGATCTTTGCTTGCTGCTTGTAAAGTTCATAGGAGCATGGAATTAGGGGAGTATGTGGCCAAGAAACTCTTAGAGATTGATCCAAACAATTCTGGCCCGTATGTTCTTCTCTCAAACATGTATGCGGAGCTTGGAAGATGGAGAGATGTTGCAAGAGTTAGGAGAGTTATGAGACAGCGAGGAGTAATTAAACAGCCAGGCTGCAGTTGGATTGAGTTTCAGGGTGATGTGCATGTTTTCATGGTGAAGGACAAGAGGCATCCTCAAATAATAGAAATATACCTGCATCTGAAAACACTCACCAAGGTGATGAAGCTTTTTGGATATACTCCTAATGCTGATGATCTGGAGGCTAATGAGGAGCAGGGGAAATTTGATTTTGCCTCAAGTGAAAAACCAGAAGGACCACTGATTCTTGATGATGCATAAACTCTTATGTAAGTATGAACTGCTTTTTGTTGGTCTTATTAGTTTAAGCATTGTCTGATATTAGCTATTCTCATCCAATGGGTTCAAATTAAATGCATTAGACCATTGTCATTTTATTCATCAATTTCCTTTTCATAATTCAGTTTGTATGATCAGTAGGTCAATACATATGCATTTGCAATTTTGCATACTTGACCATTACAGGACATCCTGAACTAAGAAAAACACCCCATATGTATTGGACTATGAAAAGTACCAATATGTTTACTCCGAACAGGTTGGGATGTAAAAAGAAATTTGTTCGTTATCTAATACAAGCTATAGATATGCATTTCATTACAGAAAGCATTCAAAAATTCAAATAATTTGAAGTTAAGGGTCTAAAAACATGGGCTCCCTTGGTCTCGACAAATTCCATGTGCTTCTGGCTAAGGCGCATGTACACAACCCAGTCTCCCTTCCTATTTGCACTAGGCATTGGCATCAAGTACCCTGTTTGACCACCCCAATGAAAATGGTATGATCCAAAGTCCGGTTTACCCCAACCAAAGTCCAGTTTATCTAACGGAAACCGCAGCCCGGATGATACCACCACTGCTTCACCATTGCTCTCTTTTGTTTGACAGTAGATCCTTGCAGCAGCTGCCTCTGGTCGGTGCGACTCAACCCAATCTATTAGTCCCCTGAAATGCTCCTTCGTGGTTGCAGCTGCCAAAATGCCATGGACCATATCCGCGACCTGGCTAAGTGACTTGTTCTTAAGTTGTTCATTATTTGCCTCACCAAATGGAATGGAAAGTACATTTCCAAAGTAGTTTTGCAGTGGCAAGGACATTTTGCCATCATTTCTATTAAGTCATTCTCGTCCATCAACCACGATACCCATCCTGCATGTATTAAAGACATCATCACCTCCTTCAGCAATTATCTTCCATAGAAACGCAGTGAACGACTGAAGTTTGCTCCTTTTGCTTCCCTTAGCCATGGCTAACAATGGAAGCCAACTGATCTCTTCAGCTCGAATGTAGTATATTCGGCTTAAGAGGTGATGATCTGAACAAGGTGGTGGAGGGAGCGAAGATATAGGCACGTACAATTTGTCGTATGATGCATCACATTGACCCGGGCGTCTTGGACAGAGAATCGAACCTCGGAAAGATGGGATGTGAGTAATTGGTTTTGACTGAGCAGTCTCAGCCCATGCTGCCAAAAACATGTTGGCTGAATAAGCATCGGCTACGCGGTGGTCAAAGGTGCATCCAACCGCCAATCCCCCACATATTCGCTCGGTAACCTGTTTCAGAATCTAAGTTAAGTATTCAAAATTTTAAGTATTTATGAGCACATGTTTTGATTTACGACCACGGTTCTGCTTCTGGTTCGTTTATTGGCAAAGGTTATTTGTCAGATGGATTGTTTAAGATTGTTGTTGATTTCGTTGAAATTAATAATATTTCTGAGAATGTCGTTTCTAATCCAACCGATTCTTCTACTTTATGGCATTGTCGTTTGGGTCATGTAAATTTAGATTCTGTCAAACGTATGATGAATTTAAATTTAATTCCTAAGCATGCAGTCAATAAAACTAAGAAATGTCAAGTATGTGTGACTGTGAAACAAGTAAGAAAACCATATTGTTCTATAGAACGAAATTCTGAAATACTTGATTTAATTCACACAGACATTTGCGAGTTTAATGGCTTGCTTACGCGAGATCATAAGAAATATTGTCACTTTTATAGCTGATTGTACTAGATACTGTTACGCGTATTTGTTAAGGAGTAAAGATGAAGTTCTTGAAAAATTCTTAATTTTTAAGAATGAGGTAGAAACTCAAACCGGCAAAGTTATCAAACACGTAAGATCTGACAGGGGGGAGAGTATAACTCTACGTTGTTTAAACGTGAATGTCAAAAATTCGGTATAATACATGATGAGACACCTCCCTATTCACCTCAATCAAATGGGATAGCCGAACGAAAAAATAGAATTTTTAAAGACATGATCAATAGTTTATTAGAAAGTTCGGGATTACCTAAATATATGTGAGGGGAGGCTTTGAATACGGCTTGCCATATTCTGAACAGAGTCCCTCAGAAACATAAGGAAAAATGTCCCTTTGGACATGTCGTAAACCTAGTTTGAAATACTTTAAAGTGTGGGGCTGTCTTGTGAAAGTATTAGTCCCTGAACAAAAGAGAAAGAAACTAGGACCTAAAACTGTTGATGCTGTTTTTCTTGGTTATGTGGAACACACCTATGCATTGAGATTTTTGGTTATTAAATCGGAAATTTCTGGAATAGATGTGAACACTATAGTTGAATTTCGTGATGCTTCATTTTTTCAAGATATTTTTCCCATGAAAACGGGTGTGCCTAATAACATTTCCAATGAAAACTCGAACCCATCACAAAGTTCTCTTCCTGATAATATAGAAGATCAAATGTGGGGGTTGAACCTAGTGGTTCTAACTCAGAACAATTACAATTGGATGAGTTAGAAGAACCTAGAAGGAGCAAACGGCCAATGATTGCCAAGGAGTACGGAAGTGATTATGTCACTTTCAATCTCGAGGGTGATCCAACTACCTTGAAAGAAGCCATGGCTTCTTCAGAAGCCATATATTGGAAGGATGCCGTTAAAAGTGAAATGGATTCCCTTATTCAAAATGGAACTTGGGAATTAGTTG
>JAOWAN010000051.1:7470603-7487523 GCA_028566635.1 Lobelia cardinalis | reverse complement strand
AGTATTCAATATGTTAATTTGAGTTTAACTTAACTCATTTATTATACAATTGGGTAGATTGATTAATTAAATGGGTTGTAATAGGTTGAACCCATTATAACCTGTTAATTATTAAAACTCAACCCATTTAACCCGTATTGACAGGCTTAATTGAAGAGTATTCAGTAATGGCAAATGAGATTGTTGGGAATAAGCTTACATGATGCAAATCAGTGATAAAAATCTAAAGAGTAAACTTCCAAATGAATTGTGCAAAACTGAGTGATGGTAGTGACCATGCAAATGAGATTTTTGCCGCAGAAGCTTCCCTATGGTAATTTACAGCTCCAGATCTAAATGAGGACCAGAATCCATTCGTCGTCAACTGCCCCATATCAGCTGGAAAATATTTCTACTAGCAACTCCATTTATTATGTTGTTACTCTGCTTTTTCAGCAATTCCTCCTGAGCGCCAATATCGCCATCCTAGAAAATGCCAATTGAAATAACCAAAATTCAGTCAAAATTCCTATGGCTCAAGACTCAATGTGGACAGAACTTAGCAAGATTTCTTTACGGCCTATGAAGTAAGAACATAATGATTACACTCCACAAGACCCAAGTTGTTCTGTTAGCCTATTAGAATCTTTTGTGAAATGAAGGGCAAGCTCTGAAATTTTCACTACGTAGGGAGATGAAAACAAACTGAAATTCAATTATGTCAATCGACTAAGACTATACGAGAGGGTTAGATCAGATTTAGGAGGTTTTGGAGCAGATTACTGCTGCCTAAAATGCATACACAATCCATAGTGAATCTACTATAAATGTTTAAAGAATACTCTAAGTGCAACAACCTCTAAACTTGATGAGAAGTCAGTTATTGAAGGATTTATGAGTACTCTTTCCAGCATTTGTTCAGATTCTGCTTCTTCTCACTCCTTACAGCTTATTCAAGGGTTTCAGTTCTTTAGCTCTCTCCCTCGAGCAATGAGCTAACCATGGAAGAATTCTCAATGCAAGGGTAGGTAACATTTTCTTAAATTGGTTCTCTCTAGTAACAGGCATATAATTTACTAAACGGCATGTTAAGTATTATGCTGTCCCCTTCTGATGAAATAGGGGTATAAAAATCTCGTCCGAAGTTGCATGCTTAAGAGGTTGAGTGTGAGGTCCCATATCATTAATATAGCTCTCCTGAGCAAATTAATCAGATGGACTGCTGCTCCCATTTGCATTAGAGAAAAAAAAAACACGAAAAAATAATGTTACAAAGTAGGAAACATACAAGAAGAGAGTAAGCCCGAGCAAGTGATAAGACTGTTGGGTACATATCCAATACAGCAATTGCGACATCTTCCGTCACCTGTGGAACCTGCAATATAGAAGTATGAAAATATAAATGACAAATACTCTGCAGTCATTGAACAAAAATATGACGGAAGAATTTAATTCACGTGTAAAAGTTGGATCTATTATTGTTAAAAATAACAATAATGTTGGGACAGAAGAAACATCTAATAAATGGAAGCAGAGCTGAATGTTTCAGAAGGGAGTATGCATTCCTGAGCCTCGAAAGCACTCATCCAGCAACAAAATGATTGAAGAATAGTAGAGGAATTTGAAATCTGTTTTAGATTGAACTAACAAGGTATTCTTCTGCAGTTAACCAAAAGCTCTTCTTACAAGTTATATCAGTAATCAAACGTGACCAGAGCACTAGAAGCGGAGCATGATTCATGTAAATGCATAAACGTGTCTAAACATATAACAAAGCCACGTACGTACGAAGGTTGATCCTAGAGAAGACTGCAGAACCTATGGCAGTGATAAGTTAATAATTACACCGACCAAAAAGAGGTTAATCGTCAATACCTGCATGAGTTGGATCGCAAACACATCACTAACTGTCACCTTATCCAAATCTTGACACCTCTTCATGAATTCATTAAAAGGAGGACAGACCTCAACGTTTATCTGTTTTTCCTCAGGATCAAAAGATTTGTAGTACTGGGTTATTGCTTGAGTAAGATAACCATATTTCCTCAGTGTATCTCCTAAGCCGCTTGTTCTCTGCACATCAAACCCTTCAAGGATTTCGGTTGTGAAACATCTGCACATTATTGATATAGGAATGTAATCTTGGGCATAGGATCAGCAGCAACTAAAGAAAAGAACTCAAATGTGCAAAACAAAAGAATACTGTGCTGACTCTATGAAAAGCCAGGTTTGTTAGGAGCCAACTGAACAATGGTAGTGCTCTGCTCTTTAATCAAGTATTTTCATTAATTTATTCCTTTCTCTCTGCTTAATAAATTCCACGTGTACGTGAAGGGGAGAGGAGGGGGGAGAGAGAGTAATAACCAAGAAATATATATAATAAAACATATGAGATAAATTTAAAATAGAAGAAAATGAACCAAATATAATCAA
The DNA here is from genome assembly GCA_028566635.1 of Lobelia cardinalis. Lineage (NCBI taxonomy): Eukaryota > Viridiplantae > Streptophyta > Magnoliopsida > Asterales > Campanulaceae > Lobelia > Lobelia cardinalis. The sequence continues at coordinate 7,485,111 of JAOWAN010000051.1, read as the reverse complement.
ATAAAACAAAACAAGATAAATATAGTGGGCTCAAGGTGGTAAGCAAGTAAAAAGGCCATTTGTGGTAAGAAAGAAAAAAAAAAGTCCCATTTAGAATATGGTTAGAAGATTGCTGGAATTTTTTGTTTTAAAGGAATAAAAAAAACAGGGGAGTGCGCAAGAATCAAGATCGGTAACCGCTGGAATTGGGCAGATCAGCCGGGATGGTTTATTCGGGTAATCCGTAATCATATGGAATTTCGGGCGGCAAGGGCGGTTGAAAATTGAGGAGATGCTTAAGACATAAATAGCGGACTCTCTTCTCCATTGTTAGAGATTTTATGCAGAGGAAGAGCAGCGGCTCGAGGAAGCAAAACTCAGAGAGAAGGAGCAGCTTGAGCTTGAGGTTATAAGGTAAGAATTTTTTTAAACACTCATAGTTATTGGTTTAAAATCGTATATACCATATGCACCTACGATTTGGAGGGGTCATAATATTATGTAATCAAAAGATGGTACAGATTGGCCAGTCAAAGGGGAAGGAAAAAACAAAAAGAGGGAAAAAAAAGGTAGAAGTCGGTGGATTGAACAGCCGGAAGAAGTTCCCTGTTCTTGGATTAGTCAAATTGAGCTTGGATGAATTATTAGTAGGGGGTAGGATAATTAAAGGATACTCCCCATCCGTTCCACAATAGATGACCTTTTAGCAAAAAAAAATTATTCCAAAATAGTTGACCTTTTAGGATTTCTAGGATTTTTTTACTCATACTTTCGTAAATTACTCTCCTATTTTCCCAACTACCTCTGGTAATTAATTGATTTTATATCTTTTACCATCAATAATGAGAGACTATTTAATAAGGGTAAATTTGTCAATATACATTATTTCTTAACATATGTGCAAAAGTCTAAAAGGTCATCTATTGTGGAATAGAAGGAGTATTTTAAAAAAAGGCTTCGAAAAGAAACCAAAGGATTTAGGTTCCAAAACAAGAAAATGATGGAAGGTAAGGTAGTGTACGTTGGCTAAATGAATTGGAGAAGAAGATACAAGTTACAGTTAGAACCCTGGATTTGTTACAACCTTTAAAGTAATCCCCAAAGTTTTAAAGTTATCAGTTTGACCTTAGAAATTAGGAAGGGAAATTTAACTTTAATTAACAGCACTACAGCAGTTAGAAAGTTACCCTATGAAGATTCTGAAATTTACATGTGACTCCCTTTAAGTTCAGAAATTAATAGTTTAAGATTTAATTAGTATTTGTTGTTACACATAGGTATCAAGCGAGGCGCTAATTAACTTGAGGTAAGGGATTATACCTCTTTTAGGTCCTTGCAAATAATTCATTTCGTTAGAATTTCCTTAAATGATTATTTGTTCATATCGTTTCACTTTTAGCTTGTCAACCTTGTGTTGGTTGTTGCTTTGTACTCCGTCGTATCGTTTCGTTTTTATTCCGTAAATTATCGATTTCTATGAAATGTATTTTGGAAGTTGAAACCATTTGTGGAAATTAATTGATGTTCTATTATTGTTAAATGTAATTATCATTTTGTTTGTGATCACTAAGCTAATCAACCCGTTTTAATGGGATTTTGTATGTTAACACAACTTTGGCCTTTTAAGGCATTTCACACTACTGAGGATTAGTGGTGGGGTGACCGATATCACTGTTTTGAATTGCTCCTTATTATTGTTTGCACTCTTTGTGATTTGTTTGGATTGGTAATGGACCGTTCTAGTGATCAAAATAATCATGAGCCTCTGTGTCACTTTTAAAGTGTAAAATGTTTTGAATATTTGAAATAAGTTTACAAAGTATCATTCTTTGTGTGTCACCCTCCTTAGAACCTGAAGGGTGTGTATATGATCTTACTAAGCTTTGTTCGCTCACCCTTTCAAACTCCTATTTCTTTCACGTAAAGATTGAGCTATGTTGTTCAAGCATGTTGGATCATATGAAATACATGATGTGGTTACTATATTTTATTATGAGTGGGTTACTTGTTTGATAAGAGAATTCTTTATGTTCCAAGACAAATTATGGTTGCAAATTCGAAAGTTGGACTTATGAAGAACTGTTTAGTTATATTAAATTTTAAGTTGGTATTATGTTTACTTGTTGGGTGTTAGTTGAATTACTGTAACCTCTCGAAACTTTGGGACATAAGGAAAATGGATCGGAGTTTGGGGAAAGACAGAGAGAGAGAGGCTTTATCCTGTAGATCTTAAAATTAAGCATGCTTAAGGTGGGCCTAATTCGTAACCTCTTGCAATAACAAGTCAGCTCAGCTTTAGTCCCAATAATTTGGGGTCTCCTAAACCTCCAGCAAAACCTAAAGCAATATAAGGTACACACGGTGAAAATTTGATTTTGCGGGAGTACTATTAAGATTTTTAGCAATGATGAAACAATAGCTGTCACGTGAATCACTAGTAGCCAGCTAAAGATATGCTGCTTGGCCCCAAGCACGAATTTTGCTCAATCACTTGATGCAGTGAACCTTGTCAATAACTATTCACCAATTTCTCCTGTATGGTTGCATAATCTAGAACTGAGCAACCCCCTGCTGGATGGGTCAGCCTAAGGAAGATACTAGGTTCTGTTCGTAGTAAAGAATTGGTGTTGACAGAATCTTATCCACCCCCAGCTCTCAAGATCTTCACATGATGGTGTTCAAAGACCCCCGACTTTTCTCTTCTTTTGTCTTTTTTTAAAGTTAGAATGTTCAAAGGCCTCTTGCTCCCCGTGAGCTTCATGTCGAAGAAACCAAATAAGCATGTCTGAGTTTTCAATTCATGCTAGTGCTCAAACAGGCTGCATTAAGCTTCTTACATTTACAGTAGCAATCCAGAAGATGTTATCATTGTTACCCAGGATACTCCAACAATAACCAAGCAACTGACCAGAGCTTCTAAAAGGAAAGAAATAGGAAGGAATTAGGGGGTCAATGGTAATTTCAAGAATTTATAAAGCATATTTAGAAGGGTGATTCGATTTATTTTGAAAAACACAGTAGCTGCATTGCAATATTTTTTATCAAACTGAGTCGGCTGATCCACCTAACTCCTATGTAGATTACCACTTGATGGTAGGAACAAATGCTTTTCATTTCTTTCCTTTGTCATGACCAATTTGAAGATCATTTGGTTGAACGAACGTGTAAATCTACTACTCTTATAAAGGGGGAGACCCCTCATGAGTAATTCTCTCTTTTATCCCTTCTCTCGATTACTATACCCTCATCAAAATTTTGTGCCTTCAATTCACAAGAGTAAAATAGAGTGTTTAATGCCCAAAATGAAGCCGTTTTGAGTTTCCTGAAATTACCGCAATTGGCTATAGCAATTACTCCTACAACCTTTCAAAATAAATAACAACCCACTACAACTAACTTCCAGTTTTTAACTTTCTTCCTAGTTAGGAAAATAACCAATCCTCGTTACCCACTTCTAAATTTCTAAAAATTATCACAAATGAAATGGAGTAATAATTTTTTTTCTAACCTAATAACAAAAAATAGTCACAACAAAAGTTTAATTATAATGCACACAGTGTGTGCCATGTTACTAGTATTTAGAAAGTTGAAAGGCATAATAAGATCATTCCAAAGACATGCTTACGCTGTTTTGATGCTTTCAGCAGCCTGAGAAGCATTTGCATCACCTTCCACAAGATAAATCATCTTCTTTAGTCCACATCTCTGAAAAGAAAAATAAACAGCCATATAAGAACAAAGAGCAGATACATGTTAGAAAGCTAACACTCTCAGACATGAAACCAAAGTTAAATTACCGAAAAGAAAAAAATCTATTGAAAAATCAACCAGGGGAAAATACATATGAAAAGCCAAATTTTCACTTCTTTGACGGAGCACACTCATAGTCTAAAATATTATGTCAAGCAACTACGAAAAGATAATGCAATCATGAAAGGGCTGAGTATAACATCGACAAGTAATCACGATAAATAGTACCGCAACAATTAAGGAGCATTGCATAAGAAGATAAATGATCGGAGACACTCAACTATGAACATTATTTTCAGGTTTCTGCAGTATCCTTCTTGATTATTTTTTTCGCTCGGCAACAATTTAAACTTTTTTTCCCTCTCATATCCTCGTTAACGAAGTTAACACAGCTTTCTAGAGTCTCTGCTCTTTCCCTTCGATCGGGCTTCCTTTTATTTTTATTTTTTTTGTTTCCTTCCCTCTTACTCTCTTGGCATGAAATGGGACTTGGCAAAAAGCTTGCATTGATTCGTTTTCAGCTTACTCAATGGCTACACAAATCATCACATCCATTTTCTTATTTCTGATTTGGTGCATTTTCTATTTTAGAACCACTCCCATCTCTTACTCTTACCGGAGAAAGATCACATACATCTTGAGCAAAATAAACATCGCATGGCAGTATAAGATGCCGAAAACAAAAACTAATCAAGGACAAGAAAAATAAGAACTTCAACTTACATAAACACTAATAATTACACAAATTCATGGCAACTGCAGAAAGAAACATTACCAGAAGCCGCACTTTCTGGTCTCGGTAACGATTATCCCTTATTGAGCACCGCAAATCATCGACATTCTTCCTCTCAACAATAAAATCAAGAACATATTCAGTGGCAAGATGTTTATGGCGTGCTATCCAAATGCCATCTCCAACAGGCAACCGTCTAACCTAAGGAAAAATCATGTAAATTTCAACTATTAGCATTCAGTACAGAGGGGAAGACGCGAAAATTCTCACATAAAATTACACTTCACTAGCGAAGGAAACAACAAACTAAAACATTAGGGGCTTGACTTGCTACAACTTGAGCTTACCTCTATTGGTATTTTGAATTGAGTCTGAATGTTCTCAATAATTTTCCGAGACCTAGACCTGGAAACCACATAATGTTAAGCATGTATTCTATATATCATGATCAAAATTGAGAAAAATGATTTATGTGTAGAGACCAACATTAATTTCCACTACAAAAACTATGCAAAAAGCATAGGAACAGAAAGCGAAGGAGACTCAAGATACTGAGCTCTAAGATAATAAGCCCTCCACCCGATTGAAGAGGTACACTTGAGTGGCTTACCCCTGAGTGGCAAACTTCTCCCGATCATCCAATATCAAAACTACTTCATACGCCTCGCCAAATCTCTCTCCAAGGGACAAAGGTGGCATTGCTAGAACATTTGATTTAATTCTAAGACCATCTCTACCTTGCTTAAGCACGTCATGGTCCTATCAAGTCAAGGAGAAGAAAAGGCAACAAGAAAATGTTAAGCCCCCATGTCATCAATATGAAATATTGCAACTCCCCTCTTTGTAAAAATTGGAATGAAACTAAGTGATGTGGCTCTACAAGGACCCCATATTTCTTAGAACGAATTAAAGATTGAAGAATCCCAACCAACAAAAGAAACCCAGAGTTCTTTAGAATGAACAAAATCATTATCTCTATCATGCAAAATGCTGGAGTATTTTGGGCACTTGTACGGAATTCAAATTTTAAGGAGTTGTAACATGAGTAAATCATGAATACATTTACAATATACTTCCTCCGTCACAAATGAGTATCCGATTTTGGCGATTTTTGGTCAACTTGAATGAACATGGACCAACTATTTCTAAAGATTTACTTATTGTTGCAAATTTATAAAAGAATTTACTTAATATTCTAACAATGACTGAACTTTTAGAATATAAAATATAATTAGTATATGTTGAATTTGATAATGTCTTTATATTGAATTTTCAATAAAGAAAATGGACACTCATTTTGGGATCGAGTGAGTATTACATAGAACATCCAGTGGCAGCAGACATCCCTCACTCAAACAAGGGATATTCGTCTTCAATAGTTGACAATGCCAAGGAATCAGTAAGCCTCATATGGAAAAGTGATGAACAAGCTTAGACAAGCATTAAAATATCAAATTTGTAATTCAAACCTTCATACTTACAGATGACAAACAAGCTTGTAAGATGGAAGAACTGTATGCAGAATCTGTAACCAGCAAAGACTTTGGATTATCAGATCCCCCGTTGCGGATTGAGGTAACTGGTCCATTCTTACTTCGTGAAGTATCAACTTGACCTGGATATTGGAAGACTCTCACTTTTACCTTACTTTTACAAGAAACTGAATAAAACAATAACTTTTAGTTTCACACACTGCTATGATATCTTACCATCTCTAGGCTTGTAGCCAACTGATGGTCCAAGAGGTTTCTTCCTTCGAGAATTTTGGGACTCCAAAGGCATGCCATAGACTTGATCTTCTTTTAACAGACATAAAACTGATGGCCAGAGTGAAGACATCTCTTTGTTTTCAGATGTTTCCGAAACCTCAGAGAAAGCACGCATAATTTGTTCCTTGGAGTATCCCATAAGCACGAACTATGATAAGCAAAGTTTTATCAGTTGACTAATATTCAAATAAAACATAACACAAAATTGAAGAGATTTACAGATATATATATATATATATATATATGTATAATAAAATAAAACAAAGAAACAGAAGACTACGCTGTTACTCTATTGTTACGTTATAAACAGAAGCACCGAAGTAAAGCTAATATTTTGATTTCCATATTAAATGAAGATTTCAGCATCTATGACAATTTATTAGATTTTCAATTCTAAGCATTGGATTTAAATGGAACGGCTGAAAGGTATGTACCAAGGGCTATGGTAAAATGTATGGGCATGTGTGTTTACTCACTTACATAACATACAAAAACTGCCATTAATATTTCCAAAATAGTTTGCTATGATTGCATTTTATCACCCAAAATGTAAGAAAAAATAATAACTTCCAATTTGCTTTATATTCAAGGTTGGAGGGAACAAAAAACAAATTTAACCTGATTTAAAATCAAAAGTAACAAAACTGCATACTTCATAAAACTGATTCAATAAAGAAACTGGATTCATGTAACCCTGACAGCTAATGTTGGCTCTGCACTGGCCTGGCCCAAAACATAACATACAAAAACTGCCATTAATATTTCCAAAATAGTTTGCTATGATTGCATTTTATCACCCAAAATGTAAGAAAAAATAATAACTTCCAATTTGCTTTATATTCAAGGTTGGAGGGAACAAAAAACAAATTTAACCTGATTTAAAATCAAAAGTAACAAAACTGCATACTTCATAAAACTGATTCAATAAAGAAACTGGATTCATGTAACCCTGACAGCTAATGTTGGCTCTGCACTGGCCTGGCCCAAAACCTGAAATTTCCAAATAGACCCCTAGGGCATAGACTGGTTTACAGAACCAGCTGAAGTGAAACACAAGACTTGAGCCCAGTTGGGGATCATTTGCAACTCCGCTTCAATACCATCAAATGTGAACTAATGATACGATAACATCAAGATTCAATGTCTCCCATCTCACAAATTAAAGAAGAACAGTACCTGGATATTTGAACAACATACCTTTTCAAGAGATTCGGGTGGAACCTCAATTGACTTTTTCTGTTTCCTTGAGCCAATGTACTGCACAGCAACTTCTTCCGCCGAATCAGCAAGAGCACACTCCGGATCTGACATCTTCCTTTGATCTACATTGGCAGACCTTTCAGCAGTAGAGCTACAACCAATAGAATCAACCAATCCAGATCTCGACAGACAGTCACGTGCAACTTCTTTGCCTTCTTCCGTAAGCATGTACCTGAGCTTATACTTGTCAGTTCCTAAATTAACAATATAATCACAAATGAGCCAACTGGAACATGACAATTCCCCTAGGGAACAGTTCTCATAGATTTTATCTTGTAGATAACAATATGCCATCAACACTAGACTCTTCAGCCAGCCTTTCAACTCTTGAGCAATAACATGCCAAATACTTTAGTACAAAATGTGCAGGATACATCCAAAATACAGAAATTTACTATAATCCAGCACATTAACACAATCAAAATGAAAATGGCATCCAAATCTGTTATAGAGCCATTTCTTTCCTTACACCTCCCCGATCGTAATTCTACCTTCATGTGCTCGGCCTCATTTCAATTCTTTCATTGTAAAAACGTGGGTAGTGGGAAAGACTGGACCACGCGAAGTTTTTTATTTCCATTTAACTTCTCCAAACGCTGTTTGCTTTTTCTAATTGATAATTTTCTGAGATTCTTTGTTTATAAAGTACGCCATATCCATTCCCATATAAGTGCCACGTCTTTAAACAAATGTGGCTTGGACTTTAAACATGTCGAATGAGCATCTAGGCACAATATCATTAAAATATACCCGATTCCTACAGCCAGAAAGTCCATTTTCCTAGTCAATGTAAGAAAAAATCAAATCAAGTCAACATTATATATTAGGTGATAGATTTCAACAATAACACTATGGTTGTGTTCTCCTGGGTGATTTTCACCCAGGTTTTTTAATTTTTCTCTCATTGGTCCCACAGTTTTTCTATCTATCTCTCTCTTACTTTTTACTTTAATCGTTACAAAAACTCAAAAACCAAATCAATAAATCACCCGTCCAAACGCAACCTATAAATTGCAATTTTTCTGGTTTTATAACACGATTAAATTTACACATATCCTTGGTCCAAGTGAAACTAAATTGACCAAAAATAATCAGTAGTGGACACTTTGCATGGAAGGAATTATTTAGGAAATCAAACTTTGGAGGTCAAATGAAGATCTCTTATAAACATCTTTGAATAATATATTTTGGTGATATGCTTCTGGAGCATCTTAAACTCTCTGACTCTGCCCAACCTAAAATATGTAGACACTTTATCGGCAATGGAGGGCATATATGCACCCGCATCAGTCATCATGTGCGTGCACACTTTGACCAGTTATAATGATTAAGTCACGTTCAAAAGGAAATTCTGTGCCTTAATAGCACCTTGTTTTATTGATATATGAAACTGACAAGATAGTCATGAAAAAGCTAACAAACAGATAAGTCTCGCATTTGACAATCCATCGTTTCTTGTATAAAACAGTAATTCCCAAACCCTCAATTGCAGTATCAGCCCATCACTAATGAATTAACGATTCAAATTAATGATGGGAACCCCGCACGTTTATGGAATGAGGAGTTGGACCTCAGACCCCATTTCCCCAAGTTATACTCTAGCACAATAGGAGCAGGGACTGATTAATCCTCTACAAAATCTTCAATCCAAATGCAAACGCCTCCTCCTACTTACTGGTCTCAAAGAACCTGGAAGAACGAGTGAGAAACTGTGCTCCCCTGATGGATATTAGATGATTTAAGTAGTGGAAAGTCCTTCAGGACACCCTGTATAAAATTTTCAAAATCATGCGCACTTGCCTTAGCTCTCGATCTTTTTGAAATTCTTGAAAAACTGTCCAAAAAGAATGAAATTGCCACCTAAGCACCAATGTGGGGTGCAAATGCAATATTCATTCTAACTCATGCTCATAATTATCAAACGACTCAAACCATGAATCGTATCACGAATCTAAGGGCCCCAAAAAACGTGTCGAGTATTGTACCATAATGGAGGCATTTATAGATTTAAAAAAATTGTATTATTATCTAAAATGACTAAAAAAGTAGACATCCTATATTTCACTTAATTTTGATGCAAATGTAAGATTATTCCCATGATCATGCCATTTAAAGTAAGATGAATGACTTTCTTGCATTACCCGTGATTCCCCTTTCTTGAAAGATTAATACGGACTTTTTAAATTAAATCACTGACAGACATAATGTACAGGAGACATACATTTTAAAAATATTTCCGAGCAAGTCTTCAATCTTTTTACTGCCCATATTGCAAAGATTTTAAAGAGAAAAAAACATATAATGGTAGAATACAAAGTACTCTCTTCTTCCTAAATAAGTGTCCTGTTTTGACTTTTTTTGGTCAACTTAATTACACTTAGACTACATTTTTATGAGAACTAACAAGTTGTTATGATGTTATAAAAAATGTCATCCATAGTTTACTCAATATTCTTACAAATAAGACACTAATTTAGGGACAGAGGGAGTAACAAAAACAAATATAACCCCTTAAAATGGAAAAACCTCTTACTCCTTCCCCCCTCCCAAAAAGAATCAACGCTTAAAGGTTTCTTTTTGCATCTGCGTTCGCCAAATCCAAACTAGATGTGGCATAATGGCACTTATGTATAAGAGTTGTATTGATACATCGTAAGGAATGCATCACAATATGGCCGATACATGTGATTCGTACTCTATAACTGATTCAGCCTTGAGATACATATCGATGGACCTCTGTATCTTGAATCATATTGTGTATCGTAACTCGTAAGATAGTGACGACTGTGCATATGATTCACAAGATAGAAGTCCATCTATACGTAATGCTAAGATGAATCCAAGCTAGCATATTGATCCCACGTATCGACCAAATCACGATCCATCGAAATGTACGAGAACTTTGATACATAAACCTGGACCTGTATCGGATTTGGCAGACCTGGGTATAAAGAAAATATATAGATTACTAATTTTCCCCAAAGTGAACTCCGATTTCTAGCTGACCCCAAGTGATTGGGACAAGGCCGAGTTGAGTATATTTATTTTGCTACTTTGTTTTCTAATATGATTTAGGTTCTTTATTCTTTCTTTGAAATATAAGAAAAAAAATGATTGAAGACCCAACTTGTAAAGTAGATGACTTTTACACATCTTGAGTTAGTTTGTGATTAAAAATTTTGGAGTTTTATATGACTTGATTTTACGAAAGTGGGATCACCGTTCCTATAGTTCATGCCAAGTAAGGCGACCATCTTATTTTAGATCATGTGATCATGCGAATAATAGTGCTCTTTACATCAAATTCAGGTCATACATAGAACTTCTACTTATTTCATAAATTAGTTATAGTGTTTTAACTTGTTTAGTAACTTTCAATATGTGATAAGATACACGATACAATTTTGGGGACGTTCGATTCATAATACGATTCACGATTTGAAAATTATATTCAGTTAGATGATGATTCTATTTTGTTCTTAGTTGCACGTGTTGTGTCCTAAAACCTATTCTTCAGCTTACTGGATGTGTTATAGATATTTCATCATTAGATCCAACTTCAAAGGTATGTAGTAAAGTCTCTCTTCTAATCACATCATCCTCTTCCCTCAATTCCTATTGCCCTCCCTTTCACCTATCTCTACACCAACCTGTCATTATGTTAGGATTTTCTCTCAAATTTGATGTATGGCCTTTCTTCTTTCTTTCTTTTTTCTGTTGCTTCTTTTCTGTTTCATTTATTTCACTTTATGTGTCACTACAGGTACTACCTAATCAATATGCAGAAATAAACAAATATAGATACATGACAATGCCTATCAGTAAAGAGTCCCATCATGTCAGAGCTTATCCACTTCCATTCAACTCCAATTCAAATGAGTTGTCTAAAAAATTATATTGTGCTTCCTTGTTGAATGTCAAAACAATTACAAGTATTCCTTCCAAACCATGCTGAAAGTCTTTTCTGTTGCACACCACACATACTTTGCCAACAAAATAAAAAACTCTGAGTTCCAGGTGGGAAGCCCAAGAAAGATTCTTGTATACCCACCATGACTGATTTCAGAGCTATATTGAATAATGGCGCCTGTCAGGTTTCTCTGACTTACAAGAGTTTGCTTCTGTAAGAAATTTGTTGATCAGTGCAAGCACTCATCTATTTTTAGTAGTGTAGAGGTATCACGGTCGCCATCTATATGGAGGTGCACTCTAAGCACGCATTACAGGGGCTTATGTTATATTTTCAACGCATTTGAAAGATACGAGATCAACAAAAATGGCATATGAGTTTGCCCCTATTATAGGTGCTTAAGTTATACAATTTTCATATGAAAAAATCGAGCTGATTCCTTTTGCTACTGTCAGTGTTACCTCTACAAGACTACATCAGATCGTAGCTTAGATATTGTCCATCACAGAGGATATTAAAGCAGTGTTAATGCAGAGTCAAATTCAACCCCTACATCAGATAAGCACTGTTATAGCTTAGAATTTTTCCCAACCCACAAGACAGTAAGATTTAAATTTATCTCGACATCAAATCTTAGCTCTCTCTTTACTTAGAATGATGTAAACGATTAAATGTGTAGCATTACAACGAGATGATCACAGTAGGACACGGCTGGCAAAGCATAATAAGAAGATGCTAGAAAAGACAAACAGCAGGAAGCTAAAGAGGGTAACTTACTTGGCTGGACAGCTTGATTTTACAACCATTCCTTTAGTTATCAATGTCTTCATGCAGTTCCATCCACTGTACCAATCCCTGGGTGAGCTTCCAAATTGTCCAGGCTTCCCTTTTCCTTTTTCAGGCCTAAAAACATCAAACATACCAAAACCATCAGCCATTCCAGCACTCAAACTGTCCAACAGGGGAAAAAAGGTTGGGATTAAGAGAGATTAAGTAAGTGGCATACATAATTGGCACGCGAGAAAGTCCACTTGCTTCAGCAGCATCAATTAGCTCCTGCTTGCGCATAAAATCATTCCCATTAGAAGTTTCCCTAAAGTCAAAAGATTTTCCCTCAAAATATCAGTTCAAAAACTAAAATAAAACAGAAAGAATGGGGCAATCATGTTAGAACTCCAGTATCTCCAAGGAAACTACCTATAAAGAGTAATCAATAAGGCGTATGCCACAGAATTCTTTTGTGGCACGTAGCGCCTAGTTCCCTTATTTCTTTTCCCTGAAATGTTAAGTAAATAAAATGTAGTTACGATTGCTGGACAATGCTTCATTTCAGCAGATAATTTAGTAAATCAGGGTCAAAATCCAGAAGGAAGCAATACCTACCCCTTCCTCCCAACTCTTCATTTTCAGAATCACCTGAATCCACCGTATCAAAGAAGCCTTTCATGAGCTTCAAAATCCATTTTCCAACACCCCTAACATGTGTAAAAGAGAAAGTAAGGCCATCATAACGGCTCATTACCCATTGCTTAGATAAAATATAAAAATATTTACAAAAATATGAAATATTTGACGTAGTTTCAGCTCATCACAACTGTACACCATTCACCTTAGGAAATTGAGGCAACCCATGACACATGCAATTAAATTAGTATTCTATCTGATGGAGGAAATGACGATGTGGAAAACCAGCAAACGGTTAATTGTTCCATTTTCTGATGCCACATCCAAAATATTCATTATCAAAAATTAGTCCATAAATTTTATATTTTTTCTCTCCTTTCTTATTTCTCACGTATTGTAGAAGAAGAAAAAAATTATCAAAAATGATAATTTAAGTAAGAATTGGAAAAACCATTACGTACAAAGTATTAATATAATTAAAAAGTTTCCACTTGAAGGTGGACTATTTACAGGGGGTATTATAGCATACTTGATTTGAGAGAAGTGTTTGAGGGTTTTAATTGCGGTTTTGGAATTGCAGACATTGAAGTAAGCCTTCGAGAGCGTCAAATCAATGTTCTCCGATACTCCCTTCGGCCCTTCTGCCATTTCTTTTCGCTTGTTCCACATGTACGCCGCCAGCTCTTCGTTCTCCGCGCATGCCGCTTGTCTCTGTTTCTCCATTACTAGGGTTTCGCGGTATGGTTTTCCGGGAGGGAGTTTTTCAAATTAGGGTTTACAGTGATCCTGTGGCGCCGTCATTTGGGGATTTCAGACTGATCGAATATTTGGAGGGTGATGATCGGAAGTTTTGTGCTTGTGGATTTGGTAAGGGCTGGGTCGGTCAGTTGGTAGAATTTAACGTCGGGGAACTTCCCCCGCTATGGAATTTTGAAATGCTAAATCGAGCTTTTGGACAGTTTCACTTTCAGCCCCTTGAAAATCATCAATGATTTACTTGTACCTTTTAAACGTTTACAAAGGCTAATATATTCATTGACTAGTCAACGCCCGTGTCTACTGAGGGCGCGTGACACAACTTTGTCGATTTATTATAACAGTGAAAATAAAAAAATAAAATATTTATTTTGTTAACAAAAAATATTGATACAATTTTTTTGTAAATTTATAAAGTAATCTAAATAAGCAAACAAAAATCAAACATTCAAAAAAAAATTCAAACATTCAATTACATGAAAATAAAATAAATCAAAATTAAAAAATAAAAAATATTAATAATAGCCTGATACATTTGAAACTGTATGCAAAATTCAAATAAAAAGAACAGACAAAAAAAAGAAGAAAAATAATAGAAAGGGGAGGAGGGAGAATTACAAAAAATACACAAATTTCAATAAAATTATACAATCATTAACAAAAACTTTTTACACCTTGAAATCTTTGTCGATAAACAATAAAAAGGCTTGTCTTCCTTATACTATAGATATTAATTGATCAGGACTAAGATGTCACTTGTTATCTCGAAAAAATGGTCTCCTCAAATTATATAAATGAGAGAAATCAAGAATATGAGTGACAATACACAAAATATTTACAACATAAAATCATAAGTTACTCTATTAAAACTTTGGGACAACTTCATAAATGGTCCCTCAAACTTTGCGATTTCTGCAGATAGTCCCTCTACTTTGGACTTGGCCAAT
>JAOWAN010000051.1:7420869-7446754 GCA_028566635.1 Lobelia cardinalis | reverse complement strand
ATTGAAATTGGCCCAACAAAAATATAAATTCAGTTTATGGTCCATTTATTGGGCTCAACATGTTTACCGGCCTAAAACCGAAACCGGTCCAAACCGAATCGAAACTGAACGGTTTGGTTTAAAACGGTTCTTCCCATTATTTCGTTTGAAACCGAACCGAACCGAACCGGTTAAATGTAACGGTTTGGTTCTCGGTTTTAGCTTGGAACTGCACCGAACCGAACCGTGTCCATCCCTAGTTTATTTAAATGCACATATGTATAATTTCTAAATATTTCAGATTCGAATTTGCACATCACTAATTTGATATTTTTTATAAAAAATTATAAAATTATAGAATAGATTAATACTACTATTTTAAAACTCCAACTTAATGGGATAAAGAGTTCTACTCTTTTTAGATCCTAAATTAATGGAATTAAAAACTGTTTTTATTTTTTACTCACTTGCTATTTAGAGAGTATAATTCACTCTCCGAATGGACACTACGTACTAGGAGCGCTTAGGCGCTCGATATATCAACCATCTTAGGAGTGCTCACACTCAAATCTACGCACATATCACGCGCTAGATCACTATTTCCAAATTTTTACACGAGTTTTAAAAATAATTTAAATTTCACACAAAATTTGAACTTTTTATTACTCCTTCCCTTCCATAATAATAGATATATAATAAATATTTTAGGATGAAATATAAAAATAAAATTTAAATATTTTTTAATATTTTATTTTTACCATTTAATTAATACTTTAAAATTAAAGGTCCAATATTATAAAACGGAAGGAATATAACTCAAACACTATCGAAAATAACTCTCAATTGTCTTAGACAATTTTGTCCATCTTTCACATCTTCCCCAATTCATAAGGAAATCCTAAATCACTCGATTAAATCAGCAAAATCAAAAGACGCCTTTTTTCGAAAAGATGCCCTTCTTCAAAATATCAGTGACAGTAACAACAGCATCTACTACGTTTCTCGTACTTATGCAGAGTTTTCTAACACAATATTTGTGTTGGATCTTTACATGTCGGCTCATAAAGTACAAGAATTCTCTCTCTCTCTCTCTCTCTCTGATATGTTTATCGGATCTGAAATATGATTTGCCTTGACATATTTTTCGACTAGACCATAACTTGCCTTTTCGTCGTTCTAATCTTATGTCCCTAGTTGCACTATTTTGGTGATTGAACAAATTGGAGAATTCTACATTTTGTTAATTTGTCTCTTCGTCGTTCTAATTTAATGTCTTTCTCGCTGCAGTAGAGCGGTAGTTCATGGTTTAGTTGGTTCTTTGGACAATCAAATGTGAAAATTAAAATGTACATGATGATATTCAAAAATATACGCAATGTGCAAATTAAAATACACATGATGATATCTAAAAATGCACATGTTAAATTAAAAATCCACATAATGATATCTGAAAATGCTTATAGTATACATATACACATGCCATGTGTGAAAAATGTACATGAGTCAACTAAAAATCACCATGATGATATCTAAAAATGTACATAAAAATAAACATAATGTTTAAAGTTGCAATTGAATCATGAAGTTAAAAATGTACATGTTTAAACTAAAATTTGCACATAACGATATCAGAAAATGTACATAATGTATATAAAAATGCACATATTATTTAAACTCGCAGTTGAATTGCATTATGTATTTCACCAATTCCATTTGATGTATAAAATTCACCGATAAAATTTAATTTTTAATATTTCAGATCATTTTTCTATACGTGAATGATACATGATTGAATTGCTAATTTATGTGAAAAAAAATTTAAATCATAGAATAAATTGATCATTCTTCCACAAATAGCTATTAACCATTTTTAAATTCTAAATTAATAGGATGAAAGAAACAATTTTCTCTCATATTAAACAATTTACAAAAAAATCTCCTCTTTTTTTCTTTCTCAATCTCTATTTCTCTCTATAAATTCTTTTATATATTTATTTAAATTAATATATTTATTAAAAAAAATTATTATTTAATTTTATCTCTCGAACACG
Source organism: Lobelia cardinalis (assembly GCA_028566635.1). Lineage (NCBI taxonomy): Eukaryota > Viridiplantae > Streptophyta > Magnoliopsida > Asterales > Campanulaceae > Lobelia > Lobelia cardinalis. The sequence continues at coordinate 7,444,724 of JAOWAN010000051.1, read as the reverse complement.
AGCACACACACACATATATATATAGAGAGAGAGACGTGATCAACTGCGAATCATCCTCAATTAATTTGTAAACTTGCGAACTACGGTGAACTATTAAAATTGATATAATTGTGAATTATGAAATTTATAAACAGTGAACCATAAAATTTATAACTGTTAACCCCATGAAATTTTATAAGTGTGAATTATAAAATATTTGAATTATGAATTTTATAACTGTGAACCATGAAAAGTCAACGAAAGCCAACTATAAAACATGAAATTTGTGGTTCATAGTGGTTCGCAAGTTCGCCAAAAAAGATAGTGGTTTTCAACCGAACAGCTACCTATATATATGTATATATGTGGCAAAACTTCACCAAAAATGGTAGATAGACATGACGCTTGTAAGAATTTGTATTAAAACCTAGAAATATTAGGTTTTTGTGTCTTCCATACCAGAATAAATAGAGTTCTTTCGAAAAAACCTGCTAGCGAAGAAAAATCTCCTAGGGATAAGAGACAGAGCTAAAGATAGGGCCAAAAAAAAGATCTTTCACATATAATTCTGCATAATCTCCAATGTTAATTAGTTCCGGTACGTAGGTCAATTAAGATAATGCAAGCAAAAGTTTCTAGAATATTCATGGAGATATAGAATAACAGATAAATTATCATGCTTGTATATCTATCATTTGAGTCTAACAATTATTCCAATAATTGCATATCCGATTTGACCTATAGACGAATAGACAAGCATACGTGTCATGCTTGTTTAAGTAATAGCAATGATATTTTCTAATATCATGCTAAGAATATGATTTCCAAAAGAAGATGAAATTCGTTTGATGATAAATAAACAAAATATCGAAAACTCGAGTGGTTAAAGTTGAATCAGCTACTTCGAAGTAAAGAAAAGTAACGATCGGAGTGGGAGAGCTCGAATCGAAAATAGGATTCCTCACTTCTTTCTCTCATTCAAAACTGCATGAGACTTTCATTTCACACGGCTTCTAAGTTATAAAAGAAAGAATATGAGAATTGTTCATTCTTTTTTGATTACTTTCCTCGTGTATGTATAAAATCGAATCCATTCGATTTCTCATTAAAAAAATTAATTGTTTGACTTTTCAAGGAATCTTTCATCAGTGATTGAATGATTGAGTTTTTCAATCTTTTCAATCTTAGTTCTGTAGGAGCAAGTCGAAAAGATTGAGAAATATAACCGTCTGATTTGATTCGTTCTTAGTAGCCAAAAGATGATCATCTTAGAGTGATCATTTTGTGGACTGATGCTCCTATTACAGTCTCTGAATGATGAGTGCCAACTATATGTAGTATCTACACCTAGAATTCAAGTATTGAATACGTCATTGGTCTGATCCTTTGTAAGAACGATCCATAATAATGAAACTGCAAAATGAATCTGTTTATCATAAAGAGATTCATCGTTCTGCTTCACCTTAATTGTTATTTGAACAAGTAAAAGTTCTGGCTTGATCCGAGTAGGACTAGCATTTCTCTTGATCTGCATGTCCTTGGAGTTTTGAAAAATACAAACATCAAAGAGATTGATAAAGATGTAGGAATTTCTCAATCGAATTGCACTCCTTCACATATGGGAGGAGTTCATTGATGAGAAGGGGATGGGAAAAGCTTGAACCCAGTTCCTACATTGATTAATATAAGTGCAATAAAAATTTCTGGAGAGTTGTACATTTGCGTATTAAGTAGACCATTCACTATTTCTTGAAGTTTGATCTCTCCCCCAAAACCATATATATTTGTGCTTCGAATCATTGCTATTTGAATCTAACATGTTCTACTTGCTGCATCAACAATTTTTCTCTTTCATATTAAACTTCTATTAGTATTTATTTAAAAGTATTTCAAGAAACATTTTTGTTAAACCCATTAGTGATTATTTACTTGTCAATCTGTGAAAGAAACTTTGAGAGTTTCTCATTTGTAATATAAATTGAATTTAGTGAATAGTAAGTCTTGTATGTCAAAAAATACCGATGGGAGAATCTACTTGCAGTTATTGTTGTTTAGAACCACTCAAAAGATCTTATATCAGGTATCTCTAATTCTCAAGTTAATACTTTCATTATACAAAGTGCTTGTACGTTTGATTTAATACTGTTTTTCTTTCCTCAATATAAAATTGACATTATTAACTATTTTTAAGCTAATATTTTCATTTTCGCTTCATACACCCTCATATTAGCCTAATTTTCAATTTTCTTATCAAATAAGTAACCAAACTGCCTTTAAATAATACTTTGCGTTATCATAAAGGGACCTTTCAACGGGGTTCCAAATTCATGAAGTCAAATAGTAATGCTATGTTTGCCTAGGGTGACTTGTTTTGTTTTCACCTGCAATACGCAATTCGTATATGGAGCGCACATGCACTCCTAGCAAGGAGCGTCTATGTGACAATATTTATTTTATTACGTTATTTGTTCATTGTCTAAAACTAAATGTTCATTTTTATCATTGTTACTGAAAATCAATAATAACATTAAGAAAAATAAAATGAACATTTAGTTATAAAACATGAACAAAACAACGTAATAGAATGAATATGAAGCACATGGGTGCTCCTTGCTAGGAGCGCATGTGCGCTTCATATAATTTCTAGTGCAATACGCTACAGGCATTTCGTCCGCCCATATTTTGGGCCAAAAAATTTTCGATTTTGGAATGAATTTTTTAGTCCGAATTTTGAATTTTTGATTTTCGGTTTTTTCAAAAATTTTTGGATCGAAATTGAAATCAGTTTTGAAATTTTCGAAAATTCTGAAATTCAATCCGAAATATTTTCGAAACTCAAATTTTATAATCCAATTTTCGATTTTAATTTAAACTATAGAATAAACATTAAAAGAATCAAATTCTTCACCTCACACACTCAAAGTAAGATCTTACCAACAAATAAATATTTTATTACAAAAAATTCAAACATATTATTAATGGACTAAAGATAATAGACAAAATTTATTGGTTTTTAAGCTACAAAATACAGTAAGTAATAGAATTAACGAAATAATATAATTAATGATAAAAAATATGATAGTCACTTTTTATTTCAATAAACTAGATTTCACGACATACGCATAACTTTTTATTTTTGTCTACTCTATTTTTAATTTTTATGTAGATTAAAATTGTACAAGTATGTAAAGCTGTATATTTAAAGTTTACGAAATGTACATTTGAAAAGGATATGAAAAATACTTAAGTAAGTATTACTTTCTCAGTTTGAAATTTTTTTATAATTTTTCTTAATATATATAGTAATTGTAAAAATATTTTACCTCCTTCAGATATAGAGATATATTACAAATAAATTAAAAGTGAGGTTCCATTATTCGTTTGAAAACATATTTTCGGGTGTTTATGAATTTTTTGATTTAGTTGTAGTAATTTAATTATTGATTTGGGTGAAATGTCTTTATCCATTAATTTGTCTTATCTATTTTTTTTCTAAGAAATTGTTCTATGAATGATTTTCTGAAAATATTTATGACCTCCAAAACAATTGAAAATTTTCAAAAATTGGAAAATTCAAAATTTCTGAAAAAATGCATGCTTCCGAAATATGAACGTTTTATAGATTTCCAATTTTTTTTTATAGAAACTAGAATTGATTTTTTCATTTCGAATTTTTTTGAATTTTTGTCGAAATACCATATTTTCGAGTCGATAAGTTCAATTTTCAGCCCTACACATATCCCATATTTGTGAAAAATGGCAAGTGGATTGGCCCAAATTGAAATTTCTATTAGGATGATATTAAATGTCGTCTCTAAATATTTCATAATTGCTTATTTTAAATAAAAAATATCACTTCATAAAAAAAATAATCACAAGGTAATACTTCATCTGCTACACTCCTAAGTAAACATGACACCTCCACATAAACATATTATAAGCATGATACCTCCGTGTAAACAGATTGTACCCACTTTCCTTAAAAAAAAAAATAATAAAAACCTGCACAAACACACGAATCCAAATTTTTAGTTCAATAGTTCAAGGTTTTAGTAGATTCATGTTAATGTTACGGTCGATTAAAAATGTAGATCGGTAATGGAATGTTAATATTAATTTCCATATCTTGTTTTTATTTCAATTTGTTCAAACAATAAACTCTCCAATTAACGTTTTAACCTCATGCTCCACCCTCAACGTTTGCCAAAGAATTCATGCTATTACATTCAAGCCTTTAAACTACAATGACGCGTTCATTGGCGATCCTTTGGTGTTTGTTTATGCCAAATTGGGTTGTTTTGGGTATGCACATAACCTATTTGATGAAATTTCTGATACGGATTTGGTATCCTGGAATTCACTTATATCCACATTTTTCACGAGAAGGGGATGTGCGGATGAGCTTAAGTGCATTTTCTAGGTTGAATAATGAAACTAATTTGAGGTTACTCTTATATCTCTAATTTCAGCTTGTACAGATCTTGATCAAGGAAGATATATGCTCATGGTGAAAATGAGATTGCTATTCAATACAAATCTTGTGTATTCTCTGATTAACATCTACGGAGAGTTTGAATGCTTGGAATCAATTTTTTTTAGTAGGAATAATTTTGATATTAACGAGATAATAGTAAAAATTATACGTGCGACAATTAGCACTCTTGTGCCTCTAATAAGTAATTAATATTGGAGATTGAATATCTATAAGTATACTTTTTTTTAATTAAATCACTCGAGTTTAGAATTTTTATTTATTAAATGAATGCCAAGTTAATAAGCTAAAAATGAAAATAATTCATATTGAAAATCACCAAATATGCAATGAATGACCATTATTAATATTTAAATAATGAGTTTCAATGTAAATAGTTTCAAAATCATTAAACAAGTATGTTGAGCATGACCCTTTTGAAATATGCCACTTACGCTTAAAATCAATGATTTTTTTTTTTTGATAGTTAAAGATGAAAAAAACTTTATGAAATGAAATAATATAAATAACGAAAAGTGTGGGCTATTAATAATACATAATTTCATATTTAAGATGAAGTTTGTTTTTTAAAAAATGATTTCTTTTAATTGAAAGCAAAGAATAAATTTCTTAAATATTTTTCATTATTATTTTGATGTCCATATTTATTTCAAATTCCAAAATTTTACACTTTTTAATCGGTAAAATTTCTTAATGTATTTTTAAAAATCTCTTGTTAACTTTTATTATGATGCATATTTTTCTATTTCTTAATTTTATAAAATAATAATATTTATTTCAGCTCAATACCTTTTATTATATTTGAAATATATCTTTCTTTTTTTTTTTTTTTGCAAAGTGTAATTGTCATATCCAATTGTTCAGATTATTTGGATGACTAATGGAAGTGACCTATTCCAATAAAAGATGGCAAAAAGCCCCGTTTGGTCCCTAAAATGCAGTTGCCCACTTAGTTCCTAATTAAAAAATGCGTCCAATTTCATACAACAGTATTGAAAATATGCGCAATTTAGTCCCCGGCCCAAGTTTGACCAGTCTCAAAAATCATTGCAATGCATGTGAAAAAATTGGGCCAGGGACTAAATTGGGCATATTTCCAATACTGTTGTATGAAATTGGGCGCATTTTTAGGTTAGGGACTAAGTGGACAACTAGGCGTTTTGCCAATAAAAGATAAAAAGTTGGATGACCTATTTTTCCTTCTTTTTGACACTTTGAACAAGACTTTGAATAAAACTCCAAACACCACACACACACACACACACACACACACAGTGAAAATGGCGGGTCTGTACTCCTCCGTCAGACCGCAACCTACATCATCCGCCAACTATTATTCCTTCGCCTCGAAGCTACTCCTCCTCCTTACTCTCCTCCCGCTCACTCTAGCGCTCTTCGCCTTCGTCCTCCAATGGAGGGGCGGCAGCGTCGACGATCCCATCTCCCGGTGGTCTCCCGAGGAGTCGTCTCACAAGTTCCCCGGCATGGACACCTCTCCCATCCCCACCACCGTCTCTTCCGTCTCACGTTCCGTCGATTGCTCCTCGCTCTCCCCTTCTTTTCCTTACTACCGCGATTGGAAGGTCAATTTTCAATCCGATCTCAAACCCAAGGTTTTACTTTTCCTCTCTCTCTCTCTCTCTCTCTCTCTCTCTCTCTCTCTTTTGGTTTCCTTTCGACTTTGTCAAACTGTTTATATTTGAATTTTAACTGGAAAGTGAATAAGCATGTACTCAAATGAGTTAATGGATTGAGTCTGCTGCGAAATGTATTAGCTTGATCGGGTCAAATATAATGAGTCCAATTTTTTATGTTAAAAAGTCAGATATCAACTCGGTGATGTTCAATGTACATTTGTTATGTTTTTGGGGTTAAACTTTTTAATCATTTGAAATAATGCATTTTACTCTGTTGGTCATTTGACATGTGAAACTTTCTAACAGTGTAGCTCTAAATCTATGTTTCTTCTTTAAATTGTATTAAAATGATACTCATTATGCCCTCTGTCCCAAAATTAGAACTCTCCCTGCTGATTTGTAACTCAGGTGCTGCTTGTCGTTTTGAATGGTTCTTTCTACTTAGGTTAGTTCATAAGCAGGACAATTAGTAATGAGTATAAAATAATCGATGCCCCCTACTCTTGTATGGGATTGATTTATACAAAAAGCAATTTACGTAGCACTTTGTTCTTCTTTTCTCAAATTTCTGTTTCTCTTTATGCAGATATGTATCACTACAAGTACATCTGCTAGCTTAGAGCAGATTCTGCCGTGGATGTTCTACCATAAAGTTATTGGTGTTACAACTTTTTTTCTTTTCGTAGAAGGGAAGGCTGCTTCTCCCAGTGTTACCAAAGTTCTCGAATCTATTCCTGTAAGTCTCCTATTTTCAGTATGTATACTTTAGTATATTCAAATTTCACTCTCCTTTTCATTTTTTTCCTCCCTTACATTTTCTCCTTGTACTTGGCAACCTCGTGCTTTGACATTAGATACATGATTTTTATCATAAGCTCAGTAGTAATGCGGTTTTATGCTTTTTTCACAGGGAGTTAAGGTCATATACAGAACGAAAGAGCTGGAAGAACAACAAGCTAAGAGGTTGCTAGTTGTACCATTTGATTATTTGAATATTCATTTGATATTGTGTCAGCACTTATGCGTTTCAATTTTCTAACAATTGCCGAGGTTGCCAACCTGCCGTCTCCTTGTGTGTTGTTTATAGTATAAAAGAACTATACTTGCATGGATGATAGATCCCATTCTTGACTCTTACTAGCATACTGAAATAGAAATTACAAACCAAACAAAAAAAAAAAAAACAGAAGGGTCATGTGATTGATATTTACTTATGGTCGGAATGAATCATAGACAATTGGGAGAACATAGAACAAATTGCTTAAATGCCAGTAGGATGAACATGGAAAGGAACTTTATTTGACTCCATATTATAAGCCATGAACATGATCTTAAGGAACCTGACCACTGTCTGTAGAAGCTTCTGATTGCTGTAAAAAGGATTCTGTTTCTTCCTTGTAATTGTAAGCACGAGCTACAATTTGTCTGCCAACTCTGTTAGCCTTGTCAAGGATACATGAAATCTGAGACTAACACTCTGAACTGGGTTGGCAACAGAACTGGACTGAAAACTATCATAAACAGGTCAAAACAATCCAGAAAAACTATCTCAGGAGTTTTAATTTAGGAACGGCTATGGTCGTGGGTCTGACTTGGAAAAATTGTAGCCAGACATTTTGGCACTCTGCAAAACAACTTTAAGAATAGCCACCACCAAACTATGGAAGACCTTTTGTGGCAGAAGTTTGACAAAGTGCATTCAACTTAGGTTTTATTGTAGGTGCGGTGCATTTGGCTGAGAGAATAATTCAAGTATTCTACCGGATTATCAGAACTAGAAAAGTCAAGACTTGTGAAGAATTTTGAAGATGCTGAACGAATCCAAAATCCAGAGGTTCTAGGGATTAACGCGGACAAGAAGCGTCAGTGCTTTTCAGTTTGTTAGTAGCTTGATGCTGGTGAAGTAGGATGTATAGAAGACTCCTTGATATGTGGTCCATGCTGATTGTGGACATGTTGCTCAATGCTTATTTACAATAATTTTCTTCGTAGGATTTGAGCATATTGGGATTTGGGATGCTGTGCCTTTCTTGAGCTTCTTTGGCTTTACTTGAAGTCCTTAGAGATCAGATTTGCTGTTTTCCTCGACCATGGAGGAGGTGCTATTCCTGTCTTGACCCTATTAGTCCAAACTTTCAAACCAGTCACTGTTGACTATGGCATGATGGTGGTTGTTTCTGTTTCGCCTTTCTAGTTCTCGGGCTTATGCGATTTTCCACATTTCTTATTTTGTGGATTCCTTATCCTCTTTTCTCTAGTTTCTTTCTTTCTATGAGCTCTTTTTTTTTTTCAATTAAAGAAGTAGATGGTTGATGACAAGGTTTTGAAGTCAGAAATACTGAAAGAGTATGGGTTTAAGAAATGTCCTTAGTTATAGCAGACTAGCAGTTCATAAATATTTCCACAAAAGAACTACTCATTTAAACCTTGATGAGTGGTGAAAAAGTTCTTTGGGACTTGGTGTAGCTATCTGTTTTTGGCTGTCTGCGTAGCACTGGGATTTACCTATTGCAGAATGATCTTATCATGGAAAATTTTGGAGGACTCAATATTGCAACCAATGAAGGGAAATGTCATGGCTTTAGAATCATCTGAACAAGACATCACAAAAGGGTTGCAAAACGGAATTGTGAAGAATTGTCATGGAGAGTTTCTCAAATAATTTTCAGTTCTCTCTTGGAAAATCGAGTCTCCTTGCCTTTATTATAGTTGGTAGACATACATGCTACGCTTTTTTCAGTGAATTTGTAGAAGTCACTCGTCTTGCTGCCCTTGATTGATCCATGAGGCTTGTCCTCGAGCAGAGTAATTAGTTTTATGCTAAAGATAGTCGCCATCATCAGGCATGGTGAGATCGGTCAAGAATCTGACTGAGAAACCTCACATGATGTATTATTTGTGATCAGACTCCAGGGGGAAAGGCAAGTGAGTTTTTAAAGTTTCTGCTCATGGCTCTGTCTAATAACCTAAAAGTATGATGAATTGAAGTCTTGGACATAGATAGAACTGTTGCTAATTAAGGAATGACTTAGAAGAATCAGGCTGTTGTATGGTGAAAGTTTACTGCTTATGATATTTTTAGAATGAGCTTGTGGCTTCTGATTATGCCTTGAAGGTGTAAGCGCGGGCTTAAGGATGGGAAGAGCGGCAGATTTTATCATAGACGGTCACATTTGCCTCAAAATCTTTTGCCAGTACTCCTGGTAGATTCAATGCTAGAGGAGAGTGTAGTATTGATATACTTCCATGTTAAATCCACCAAAGATGTTAATCATGCCTTGAATTAGGTTAGCATGAGAAAGTAGGTTAAGCAAATACAAATTGCTGAAAGAGAGGATGCATGTTAGGGTTGAACCATAGTGGCCAATTGACTTGCCTACACACAAAGGTAGGGGGTGGGGGGTTGACAAAGGAAAGGGTTTAGGTTCAGAGATTAGGTCCGGTGAATTAGTGGGGTGAAGAGGAGGCGCTTCTAGTGCGCGAGACAGTCAAGCAGCCATGTGTCCGCTGTCCCACGCACCCTAAGGATAGCGAGAAAAAGTTCGCTGAAAAATTAAATCATTCATGTATAATCAAGTTTTGAATTGTTTATCGATTTGTAATTCATGTTTCACTCTTCTAACCTGTAACATCTTTACTTGCGTTGTTGATGTCATATTTTTAGTCGGATCTGGAATGAGACGTGGCTATCAAGTTTCTTTTACAAACCATGCAATTATGAGCTTTTTGTGAAACAATCTCTCAACATGGAGATGGCTATTGTCATGGCAAGAGTATGATCGAGTCTTCTTCAAATCTCTTACGTATGCTTTTCATTTTTACTGAGAATCATCTAAAATAATTTCCTGTCAAAATGCTAGAATTCAGGCATGGATTGGATACTTCATCTTGACACCGATGAGTTAATGCACCCAGCAGGTGCGCAGGAGTATTCTCTGAGGCAGTTGCTGCGCGATGTCCCTGGAGATGTTGATATGGTTGTCTTTCCCAATTATGTGAGTGATTAGTATGTACTTGGTTGAGTCACTACTTGAAACTCATAACATGAGTACCAAAGCCGCTGTTTCTGTTATTATTTTATACACAAGTTTCTGAGTTTCTTCATCACCAGTTAAATTTGACAATGGCATCTCTTCAATCAAGAATGACATTGGACTTGTGTTTTTCAGGAGAGTAGTGTTGAACGAGAAGACATCAAGTATCCTTTCACCGAGGTAACTATTTCTATGATCTCTAACTTGACATGTACTAGATTCAAACATTGAAGGTAATATATATGATATACTAGCGTATTTTAGGTTTGACAACTATTGTCTTTTGATGTCCTGCACTATCCAGTTAGCTTCAAGCAAGTAGTCCCTCAGTCCTTTTTGAATTGACACATAACCCTGGTAAATATAAGAGCATGTGTTCACATATGAAGTGAGACCAAAAGAAGTTTGTGGGCACATAATACCATTTTTGCTCCAAAAACACTATTTTTGGAACACCCAAAACAGGATTAATCAATAATTGAGACTTATTTTGGAGTGGAGGGAGTAATATTCGTGTTTACACTGATCTGGCAACTTGGTGAAATTCTTAAATGTAGACATGTATCTGCACTTCTGGAGTCAACATTTTTGCCCCATATTACTTGTCAATCCACACATGGATCATGGTTGTGCTTTTGTGTTTGTTGATTGTAAACATCATGTTCCCCACTTTCTAGGACTGAAGCTGTTATTGAACTAAGGAAAGAAATATAGGTTGCTGAACCCATACTTGCCTTTGTGAAATGGTGAAATAGAACTTAGTTGACTCTTGCACTTTATGCCATACACTTGTATCTACTCAATAATTATAAGAAAAGCTTGGTTATGTCATGCTAGCACCCTGCCTTACCCTTTTATATGTAGCAGACCAAATCCATAAACAATCATGCTTAGCTATGAGCAATGATATAGCCACAAAAGAGTTACAAAAATGCACAAAAAACTATGTGGATCGTTTTTACTGATGCAATTTTCCTCAGCGATAGGGTTCACAAAATTTTTGTTCAATCATATTAAGGCAGCAAGGCTTTTGTACACTTTTTGTATACATTTCTTTGTGGCTCTAGAATTATTCTTTAGCTATAACCTGAAGTAGTATTGAAAAAAGAAAAACAATCTGCAGTGCAGCATGTTTTCATCCATATCTAAATCTGCGTGTCTTACTTGAATTAGAATACTTTACATCCTGTAGCTTGTTTCCTTGCCAGGAATGGAATCGAAGTGCATGCAACATTTCTTGGGTTGAAATTCACTAATAGCAGACATTTTAGTTATTTTAGTGTAACAATTTCCCACCTATGCCCTAATATTTGTTTCAACTAGAGATGCTTGTCTAACGCAAACTTCTTTTTGGCATTCATGGAATTAGGTATCAATGTTTAAGAAGAACTATGACCATCTTCCAAAAGACACTTACTTTGGCATGTATAAGGAATCCACCCGCGGTAATCCAAACTACTTTTTGACGTATGGAAATGGAAAATCAGCTGCTCGAGTTCAGGATCATCTGCGGCCAAATGGTGCACACAGATGGCACAATTACATGAAAACACCAAAGTATGCTGCTTATGTTTTCTTACACCAATTAAGTGCTTTTGTATTGCATGCTGAACATCTAATATATATTAAATGTCAACTATTTGCATGGCTGCATTCCTTTCGTTGTTTTTTTAAAGGTTGGAGGGGACGTAGACCTTACCCCAACCCTTATTATTTGTTAAATATGTCTTACAAGCGTAACAAGTAGGGCTTAAAGCCAGGAGATATCTTCAGCATGATATAATTTCTCCTCAATATCGATTGTCTCTTATAAGACTTGAACCCTTAACCCCCCATTAGGAGGAGATAATGCTAGACCAAGTGGTCTTTGGTTCGTTGCTTACATTTACATCATATTGTTCGTCATCTTTTTCATTGAACTTTGAATAAGTAAAGCTTTTGTCACCTCGAATATTAATGACCAATGACGGAAATTTACTTTTTTTTGCGATGGATATTCATGATCATATGTTGCCTTTGACAGAGAGATTAAAATTTACTTTTTTTTGCGATGGATATTCTTGGTCATATGTTGCCTTTGACAGAGAGATTAAATTGGAAGAGGCTGCTGTTCTGCACTACACATATGCCAAGTTCTCTGACTTGACATCAAGGCGAGATCGATGCGGCTGCAAGCCTACAAAGGAGGATGTCAAAAGATGTTTTATGCTCGAGTTTGATAGAGCTGTGAGTCAATTGCATTTTGATCTTCCATTTTCGTTTTCTTATTGTTGAAATGCTTCTTATTACTGATGTGTGCATTCAGTTGCCTTACATTGCCAATGGAAGCATGCTACACTATTATGATGGATTAAGATCCATAAGTCATGTTCTAAAAGTATTTGGGTGTTCTAGATTCCACATTACCTGTAAGGACTATTGGATTGTAGTCCCTATATGGTAGATTCTGATACTTGGATGAGAAATGTTACTGATGGAAAATGATGTCCTGATTAGATGACAGTTATAATCCGGAATCTTAGGAAGTTTCTGTTCTGAAAGTTTAGGGGACCGGGGGGTGACCTTTAGTGAGAACTGTAAATAAATGGAATCATGGATTGTCATTTGGCTTCGGTTATATTTCTTGGTAAACATGGTCATTGGTACATTAGTAAAATAGATTTCATATTCTTAAACTTAGTCTACTTCTGCAACGTGTGAATTTGATATTTTCTTTTCTTTATACTGTATGCTGCATCAAGTTTTTAATTTATGACCTTGGCGTCATGTATTTGTTGTTTTTATCGCCTCTTTATGTACTTTCTACCCTTACACCGACCCCTTCCCTAAACCACACACATTTTTTCTGGAGATGATTTGCATATCTCTTGTTTGAGGAATTGCTTGTATTATTGCTTTCTAGCTTTTTGTTCGAATTAAGGTAAACAAGTAAGCTGAAACATTATCAGCACTCAAAGGCTAAAACTATGCTATGATTATTGAAGGCAGGCAGGACATAGTAATGACTTGTGAACACAGACAAAAAATGTTTGGAGAGTAGGTGCGATATGTTTAAAGTTCATGGTCCAGCCGCCGATAACTTAAATACTTAATGGGAGTTGCTTTTTAGTATATAGACTCTATAAAGTGGTTATTCCTGTTTTTGTTGTACCTTCTTTATCTATTGTTTACATATAAAGAAAATTAAAGTACATCACCTCAGGGGAATGGCAAAACAGAAATAAGTGTGCTGTTATTGTGGATGAGATACTAATGATTAGGTTTGCGAGCAAAAAAAATTATTATAAATGTTAGCTCTCGTAAGTTCATGGATTGCATCTTTTCTGATGCATTAAACTTGGGAAGTGCCGAAGGTGAAGGCTATACTAGAATTAACGTCTGCAGCTCTTATTTACATGTCTGCCAAGTACCAAGTGATTGAGTTCAGTAGCTAAGCATACTATTTGAATCTCCAACCACTTCCGACAATTTTCAATCTAGAGACCTCCAATATACTTTTTTAGTTTATCTCCCATATCAGAGCAAGTTATGATGATTCAGAGGTGTTTTAACCAGTGTGCAAAATAGATTTTAAGTTGCAATCTGTTAAACTGAAACTAGGTAGACCGAAGGTGGAAAGAATATGACAAAGAAGTGAGAAGGTTATAGAGATTACAACATTCGTCATAGAATGGCAATAGGCTGCTCGACCCATCTAATAGGACTCAGCAACATGAAGCTAATCTTCTCGAATTACTAGAAAGTCAAAATACACTCGAATTAAGCAAGAGTTAGGAGAGACTTGCCCTTCTAGCACATTACTTGAACCTAGAAATCAAACTAAAAAGTGAACATTAAAAGTGTTTGTTATGCCAAGTACTTTTGAAGTTTATGAAACAATTCACTTGCTGAGCAAAAATCTCTTGTAAGTCGTCAATCATAAAATGTTACCCGAGTAAGTTTATGTTATGAATACTGATATGAACATAGTTTGGTATATCACTTGAAACTTTCAGGCTCATTAATTCAGTTTTTAAGGTTCCTGTATTTCTTAGTTTTATGAAATAGCATCTTCATTGAAGTTCTAATCTACAGCTGGATTGATACCTTTTAACTCGACTTGATTTTTAGGATTTAAAGTTGGGTTAGATGTGCATCACATTTAATGTTTAAAGCACTTAATGCATATATTGTTCATTGAATATTGCAGGCATTCATAATTGCATCCACAGCAACAGAAGGGGAAATGCTAAGCTGGTATGTTCAGAATTGCAAATTACCTGCTTGTGCTCCTTAGTTTGCCTATGACATGAAATTTTCAGCATTAAGTTAATTGGAAATCCTTTCCATTTATTACATTAAATATGTATGGTATAAAATAAACCTTAAAATTTGTTTTAACTGGATTGTGCTTTTTTTGGTTATCGATCTAGGTATAATGAACATGTTGTGTGGACTGACCGAACAATAAACTTGAAACTGCTGAGGAAAGGAATTCTAACTCGCATATATGCTCCCATGGTAAGCATTTTACGTCTCATCTTTCAAATGGTTGATTCATGGGAAATGATATCACAATAAAATATAAACTGATTTTTTCAATCGAGCATGTAGTAAATGGAAGGATGGTGGACGTTCCAAATTGACGTTATACTGAAAGTACTCCATGTTTTTTTCCTTTGAGGGCAAGCACTGGTTGATTATAGTTTAAGCTCTAGACCTAATATTTGTACAAGTTAAACATCACTTATAATGTGTAAATGAAAGAGAGCCTTCGGCAAAAAAGATAATAAATGAAATAATTTCCAGTAACTTCTGTACTCCAAGATCAAAAATCTACAATCCTAAAAAATTCTACTCACTTACTAACAGATGTGCATCATTGGTAAGTTCTCTTGTTTATTCTAAAGAGGGAGAAAAAAAAAAAATGTACGATTCCTGCAGTTCTTTCAGTAATATAGATTGCATTATGGTTCACTTCATATCATTCTTCTCGAATGCTTAATCCCTGAACTTGAGTAGACAGTAGACTTTTTTCTGAGGTGGATTGGGGCCTTGAAGTTAGAACTTTCTCGTTCTCTTTACTTGGTGGTCATATGGACTGATTTTTAAAGACTAAATGCAGATTTCCATTGTCCCTTGTAATTTTTGTTTCTTTTACGTACTGTTTTCAGGTCATCATTGAAGGTTTGAGAGAGTCGGGGGTTTTTAGCTCGGTTATTGCATCTGCCCCAACAACTCTCTCTAGGGACAAGTTCTTGGCATCGATTGAGAGTAGTAACTCGTCCAGGGCTGCAGCTTCCCAATCACTTCCGATCAGAAAGGTTGGGAGAACCAGCGAGTCTCAAGCAACTGCTAGGAAAGCATTGGAAGTTACAGCTCCTGCAACCTCTCATGAAGCAGCTGTGCCACCACTATCTCCGCCAGGCATGGAAGTGGATGGTAATCTAATAATCGAAACATTATAATCTATTCTTGCCTGATTGATTGCTGTTGCTTTCTCTTCCTCCACTGTGATGAAAGTGAAAGGAAGAGTCTGGATTATCATCCTTGGTTTAGGAGTGATGGAAGCACAGATTCATCAGGTCAAGTCTGATTCGATTCAGTGGGTTGGTTCCCGATCGTTACCCAAGCGCAGGTGTATAGTAACATAGAGATGGAGGGGATGGGATGGGAGAGGGGTTGGATGGTCCTATGCAGCCATTTTTGTGGTTCAGAATTTGATCACGCAGTGAGGGGTGTTGGCCTTTGTTCTGTATAGGTCTGTCTTTGTATATCAAAAATACAAGCGGTTGGTGTCAATTAATTGTCAATTCATTTGGGTGTTTATGAAGATGCAAAATTAATTTACATTATTGCATGTTTGATTCTTTTCTATAGAATATATGGCATATAGGTTATTTTTATCAATATATACAGTTACTGTTAAATATATTTTGACAAATTTTGACATTTTATTCGTCATATTTTATAATGAATATTATGCCCAAATTTATTTTGAAAATTTTCAAGAGTTTATTCATCATATTTTAAAAGATGTATACCTACATCTATATTATAAATGATCGCCCACTATTCATTGAATGCGACATTCCCAGCAGTGAAAAATGTGAACTTCAAGAAATAGATGGCAGGAAACACGGTTTTTTCCTCCATAATTTTCACATAATGTCGACATTATTATGTTTTATTTTTAAATTAAAATTAATAATTTTTAAAAATTCAATCTTAGTAGAATATTTTGTAATAAATTATTTAAAACTTGATCAATGTGCCTTTGAGACACGAGCTTACACCGGTGTTTCTATAATGTATGGAAGTTCGGCTTACTATTATCAATTTAACATTAGGAACCGTAGCAAAAATTCCTTTTTTTTTTTTTACTTTCCATTTGTGAGCATTGTTTGTTGTTCGAAATACTATGCTTACAAATAGTAGCATTAATAATATCTACTTTTTAAATATTAAAATTTTAATATATTTTTTTTTGCACTGTGCTCTCGGATGTATGCACACACAGACACTTATTTATATACTCCCCCTAATGCCAATGTTTGTTTGAGAACTTTCGTTTTAATTGTTTTAAAATTGATATTTTTTTTCTTCATAACCTATTGCTATACTGATAATTAAATTAAAAAAAAATTATTTAGATAATTTATTCACTTCAAAAATTATACGGGTATGATTCAACCTTCAAATATTCAGGTGTTGCACGTATTTTAAGAATAAATTTCACTCACATGTTAATACACATAATCTTTGTCCGATTTTAAAAAACATACGTACAATATTTGTTTTTGGGAATGAGGGAGTATTGTGTAAGGTACTGGGGCAAAACGACCGGATTCGTCCTGATATTTGATCCTTTTTCTTTAAAAGTTCTTGACCAGGATTTTTCAGATAAAAATGCTGATCCAACAATATGAAAAGGATAAAAATGGTAAACTTAAAGGACTAAGGGGGTAAATAAGAGAACTAATTTAAAACAACACAAAAAAAGAAAAATAAAAAAAATTTACTAACCCTTCTCCCGTCCCCGTTTCACCACACTCCACCGTCGGTCATGACTCATGAGCAAGTCCTAACACATCCAGATCAAATTCTTACAGAATCGAGATCCTCCTTCAATCTTTTTTCTCTACCGTGTTCAGATCTGCAGATCTGTAGATCACCATGCTCATCTATCGAACTATTCCAGCTCTTTTCTCTAAAGCCAAGCAAAATCCGTTCAAACCCAAGAAATAGTAGAGAGAGAGAGAGAGTGATAATTATGACAGGAAATCAAGAGAAAATCTCAGCCAAAATTAATGCTGGAGGTCTCGTCGGAATTGTCCAAGAAAGGAGAAAAATATCAAAAAGATAATTTTTTTCTCTCTCTCCCCCTCTCTCTCCATGGTTGAAGAGCTGAATATTTGATTTCCTTCAAAGAACCAGCCGAAAAAAAGCCTGAAAGTAGCAACCAAACAATATGCTCGATCGAAACGGAGGGAAGGCAAAGAGTTCGAAGAAAGGAGGGAAGATCTTGCTGCAGCTATTGGAAGCCTAATCTGGTTTAGCGTGGCAAGATCTACAAACCCAGATCTGATCTATTTTTCTTATTTTCTTCTTTAACTTAGTTACTTGAAAATGCTCCAGGCGTTGGGGGTGTATGAATGAGAAGTTTAATGCACTGCGAAAGGTGATGGGAATGGAAGTGGTTGTGGCGGTGGTGATTGAGGTGGAGATTGAACCGATGGTGCAAAAGGTGGTGGGGATCGGGGGGATTGTTTTTTTTTTCCTCAAAATTTTAAATTAATTTTTTTCTATATATTTTATTTTTTAGCTGAATTTTTAATGTTAATAAGTTTTTCAAAATATCATTTTATCATTATTATAATGAATAAATTAAATATAATTATTTAATAATTTATTTTTATGAAGTAATAATATTTTTTTCTATTTTTTTTTTCGAAAAAAGAGTTCACATCGATTCCATCACACAGCGATCTCACCGCCGTGTTGGAGCGAAGGTGCCATATATGCAGGTCAATGGGATTAAATTAGAATCGGTGATAAAAATGAAAAATGTTAAAATAGATGAGGACTAGATTATGCCATTGCAAACATTAAGGACTCTTAAAGAAAAAGGGTCAAAAATCAGAGATCAATTCGGTCGTTTCACCAAGGTACTGATGGGAAGAGCAGACATAAAGGGCTGAGCAAAAAAAATGTAAAACTGAACCAACCGAATCAAATCGACGAAATCGAACAAAAAAAAAAAACCCGAATCAATGTATTGGTTTGATTTTTAGAACTGTCAAAACCAAGAATATTGATTTGGTTGCGGTTTAGCATGATATTACACTTTTCAAACGAATCGAACGAAAATAACATTACTACTATATATTTAAATTTTTTACTTAATTATTTATATATATTTATATTATCAATGCATTTATATTTTATAATATTAAATATTATATTTATATAAATTTTTACTTTTTTTCTTTTAATTTCGATTTTTTCTCATTCAACTTCCATAATAGAGAATTATGTTCACTTAAATTTTGTAAATTGAATTATAATTTTTTTTTGTGATTAAAAATTTTTACTATATAAATTTGTTCTATCATCTATTAAAATTTGAGAATTACATAAATTTTTTTTGAAAATCGAAAATTTATAAAAATCGAATCAAAAAATATAAAATCGAAGAATCAATTTTTTATATTTTTAAATTAATTTTAATTTTAAAAATAATAAAATCGAACTATTAGTTTAATTATAATTTTAATTAAAAGTGAACAAAATAGAAGCAAACCGAACCACGAGCTCGCCTGACTCAACGTAAATGAGATAAAAAGAGAGACGACCCGACCCAGCGCAACCCAGCAATGGCCGCGAGTTTCAGAATAATCTCCAATTTCCCGTCTCCCTCATCCTCCTTCCTCTCTCCTCCACCACTACCACTACCACTACCACTACCAGCCACCTCAGTCTGCTTGGCAACTCAGTTAAGTAGCCATAATAGCCTTATTATAAGACATGGAGGAGGAAGCTTCAGCAGCAGCAGCAGCAGAAGAAGAGGTTTATCTTTGAAAATGAAACCGCCGGGAGCAGGTCCGCCGGGGACGGCAACTTACGTATTCGCGCTTGCCTTGCCTCTCTCCCTCCTCCTCGCCACCGTCTTCACTTCCATCCAGATCTCCGATAAGCTCGACCGTCAATTCTTCGAAGAGGTACTTTACTTCCAAACAGTTATCCAGACAATGCGCCAATCTGCTGATTTCTGATACTCATTTTAATTATCATTGGACTGAAATGTCTTTTAAATTAGTATTTTAAAAATACATTACAAATATTTATTTCACACACACACACAGACACACACATTAAAAAAAAAAAATACATAGGCAATGAAGATATCTGCTTGCTTTCCACTCTTGTTACTATTTTAGTCCTTTCAAGTAATAAAAATCGCAGTAGTAAATTAAAATAGGCAATAAATCTTCTTTTGTAAGTTTGTAAGCAACTCATACATAGTACATTATAATAGTATGTATTGTAATTGGGAATCAAAATCAGGATTGAGAATTGTCTTCAATGTTACCTCTATAATTTTCAAATGTCCTCCGAGCTTTGATTTCATATTCTTAACCAGTGCATGCCATAACTTTAATATTTTAAGAGCACGTGATAAGTTGGACTTCTTTGTATGGAATGGAGGGAACTGGTAATCTTACTCGACAAATAGACTTGGTGTCCACATACAAGTTGCCTATTAAGAACAAGATAGTTGATGAATGTGAATTTTGTAAATACATCAAAAACCATTCATTATGGGACAAGAGTGTCTTAGACAAGCACTGTCCTTTTAGGATGGATGCAGTGTTTTGTCATTGTTCATGAATTGTTACAATAATTGTTCCTTCCCGTTGTCCACTTTGAACACAAATGTCTTGGAGAATTCTGCGACAAATGTTCTGAACTAAACTTGCTGCCTCATGTCTGGTAAGTGGGAGGGTTCTTTATGTTTTACTAGATGACCGGTGAAACTAGTAATGCTTAGTGACAAATTGATGCTAATAAAACCAGGCCTGGTGAAATTGAATAGTGCATCCATGAGTGTTATGTGATCTACTTATACCAGCTAATTTGAAGGGAAATTCTTTCTAATAGCTATTAGACAGCATTGCTACTTAGAAAGAACATGCAATTGCGAATAAGATGAGCGCCACTGAAGTATGAAGATAGATGTGTAGTAAAACTAGAAAACATTGAGATTCGTAATGGACAAATATGGGAGACGTAAAAATCTCTTCCATAACAGCAAAATGAGAGAGGATCAATAACATGGTTTGGGGAACCAAGGGGTGGCTCAGTGGTAGAGCGGGACTTTACAATATGTAAGGTCTCAGGTTCGATCCCTTTCCATGCCCCCTTGGGACCAAAAATAAAATAAAATAATAATAATATTTAAATTAAAAAAAAATAACATGGTTTGAGTACATACAACGTAGATCTCTTATTGCGCCCATGAGCAAATGTCATGGTAAATCAAGCCAGGAGTAAGAGTAGATCAAAGTTAGATGGTCATTCATAATAGAAAAGAATATGAAGGATTGTTGCATGTATGACGACTTGGCATTGGATCGTATTGAATAGCAGAAAAGCATTCATGTAGTGGTTCCGAAGTGATAAAGGTAAAGCTGAGTTGGGTTGGGTTGATTTATGTTCTTGATAATTACAAAGATTTACGTTTTTGCTCCGTGGATGCAGAGTATAGATATTTGGTGAAAATGTATAACTGGATGTTTTTGTTCAATCAATTACTTGACATCTTATTTGAATAAACTGGTTGTCGATATAAAAGGGTTCTTATCAAGACCTGACCTCGACTCGTGTTGTCCATCCACTACGGTCACAGGTCATCTCAAGCCCACCCATAAGTCATTGGCAGTTGATGGTCATGTTTAAGAATATTGTACATCTTTCCGCATTCCATAGATGTTAGATTGGGCAATGACCGTAAATGTGAGCGTAAGTGCTGGGTGGGTGTAACGTCATCATATGGTGTGCAAGCCTAAAACCTATTTTGCTCCTTGTGAGCCCATTAATTTCTGATCTAAAACAAAAGAAGCTAAAACCTGAAGCCTTAATCTGCCAAAGCGAGATCTAACAAAAAATAAGCAGGTCTTTGTCCCAAAATTTGACTCTTCTTTGATGATAATTTATAAGTAATACTTGTTAATCATGACCTTCTGTACTAGAAAGATCAAGAGGGAACCTAAAGAGAAGTAGCTTTTACTATTTTGATTTGAGTTGCAAATGCCCTTGTTAAAGACGGAATATCTTCAAATGAACTGAGGTGGAGTGCTTCTTGTGAATGTTTGAAATTTAAAGGCTTTTCCGAAGGTTTTGAGGCATTTCATCATGGCTAAGTTAGGGCAGTCTTTAGTCTTATTTTCCATTGTGCATGACCTAGTGACCTCTATACTCACCAATTATACCAGCTTCTAAAATCTCGTTGTAGCTCATTTTTTACTGAAAAGAACTCTTAACCTGTCTCGGCTCTGCTTTTTTTGGTCAATTTTGCTACTTCCTTGGTACTTGTTGGAAGATACTGTGATACTTATTTTTGTATCGTTTCTCCTAAAGCTACTCCAGGTTGAATTTCTAGTAAGACTTGATCCAAACCCTCCAATGCCCTCACTTCTAACTTTCCTTCCAGAACCATCTTTCTCTATAAGTTTCTTCATTTATTGTTGATTGAGCCAAACAATACTTTCACTGATTTGAGAGAGCTATTTACAGTCTAATTTGAAACATGTTTGTCAGGGGACTATGTAACTCCATGGTGATGGTTAACCATACACCATATTCTCGTATACTCTGTTAGCAGATGTGAGGCCTGAATTGGCATGTACAAACATGCATACATAAAGTGAAGATGGAGAAAGCTTGTATCTTTACAAAAGAGGGGGGCTCATTTGTGATCTCGGCATGTGATCTCTTGGTCCCCTGTAGGACTGCGTTGTCATGGACAAAAATACAGTATAAGATCTCTACATTTATACTTCATATCAAATTCATTACTTTTGGGCCCATTCAACATCATGGGAGTCATAATAGTTTTTCGTATGACCAAATTAGATAGATTAAAGACATTTTAAGCTACTACATAGGCTGCAATAATGGAGACTTTAGATCGTGAGAGTAGCTTGTGGATAGGCATCGATGTGGATAGAACTGGATGGAAGAAGGATTCACTAGCCAACTCTAGCACATGGATACCTCCTCTCCCTCCCTCCCTTTCCCCCCCCCCCCCTTCCTTTCCAAACACCCTCTTGTTGTTACTTGGTTGAAGATGTTGAAAAATATTTGAAAGCAGGTCATGTTTCACATGTTAGTGGATTTGATCCCTCAATTTTTTCTTGATGAATTTATTGTTGAATGTGCTAGATTGCAGTTAATCAAGCAATTTTAGAAGCGGCA
This sequence comes from Lobelia cardinalis, assembly GCA_028566635.1. Taxonomy (NCBI): domain Eukaryota; kingdom Viridiplantae; phylum Streptophyta; class Magnoliopsida; order Asterales; family Campanulaceae; genus Lobelia; species Lobelia cardinalis. The sequence continues at coordinate 7,422,126 of JAOWAN010000051.1, read as the reverse complement.
GAGGATGATGATGATGATGATGATGACGGCGAACCTGACATTTATGTAGATGAAGAAACCCCACGTCCCCGTTCTCGTAATAGGCCTAAACGAGAGGCTGAGGTCTGATCTAGGTAAAGCTTGGTTTGAAGGGGCGTGAACCACAAACAAAACAAAGGAGACAACCAGCTTGGATGAAAGGAGAATAGTTGAAAACAGTTCTACCTTGTCGACTATATCATCATAAGTTTTGGAGAATGTCAGTGAATTTTATAGGACAATTGGGCCAAAATAACTTGTAAACCTTATGAATAAAATTTATAAATCTTGCTGGCCATATTAATCCGTTGGTGAGCTATGATATGAAAACTCGAGGCAAAATTTACAAACCTCATTGACTGACAACAGCACTTTTGAATCAGAATATCCTTCAACCCTCAAGCAAAATCAAACCTTAAGCACTTTCGAATCAGAAAAGAATCCTTCGTGATAATCTGATTATCGGATATGCTTCAACGTTGGGGTCTATTGAACTATTGATTCATTGCAATTTGAAAATGTCGCAATTTGCATATAAGATTATAATTTGGGCTTAGTTTAACATCATTATTGTGTTCAAGATGGTTGGTTTTTGACGTGATTTTGAAAATTTTTGATTTTTGAAAAAGCTATTGGTGTTTGATAGTATTATATATTTTAGAAATATTAAGAATACCTTTGTGAGAGAAAGAAGAGAAGAGAGAGAGAGAGAGAAAAAAAAGTTGTATTGGAAACAGAAAAAGGACAAATGAGAGAGACGAGTTGTATTGGAAAGAGAAAAAGGAGGAGAATGAAAATTAATTAATATATGATAATAGGTGTGTGATAAAATAGTAACTTATGTACACGATTTTTTTGAAATAAAACCTAGGTAGTGAACAAGAATGAAAAAAATAATCCACGAAAATCTCAAAAACCAAGCTGCCAAACTCACCCGTAAAAAACTTTGTTCTGTTGACCATTAGCAGCAAATGGTTGTAATTTAGTGGTGATATTTTTCAAACAAAGTTTCAAAAACATTAATTTTTTCTTTTTCACCTACTTTTTTTACATATCCGTATATCACCTTTTTATCCTATCAAATATCACATCAAATCATAATTATCACTTTTTCTCTTTCTCTCTCCATCACTATCATGCAATTTTTTTAAATTTGAAGGATTGTTGTGAATGGATCTGTTGGATTGATGAACAAACGGGATTAGTAATAATCGTAGGGAGAAAGAACGTGAAATAATA
>JAOWAN010000051.1:7397600-7412604 GCA_028566635.1 Lobelia cardinalis | reverse complement strand
ATTCCACTTTCACTCTCTTTAGCAATCTCTACATCAATCATTTACACATTTGGCTCCTGGCTCCTCGCCCAATTCAGTAACATCTGACATAAGATCCGCAGCGACAAACAATGGACAATGGTTGATTTTAGATGGTGTATACCACTAGACAAAATTGCAAACACGAAAAGGAAAGGAAAGGAGATGGTCTTAGAACCTAACATGCATTCTAAGTAAGATTCTTGTAGCTACCGAGTAGTGAGTAGAAGAGCAATACTTGTTGGATAACCGAAAAGGAAAAATCAAAGAAACCATTTTGCCGAGAAATCGAGGGTTACAACTTACAAAACATGAATGAAATCAGAGAGGCCAACATAAATCAAGGGTAAATTCACCATTCACAACAACCTTAGTTGCTTAAGGGAAAGATAAGAAATGATAAGAAGAGGAAATAAAAACTAACCCGGAGATAGAGGAAAGCGGTAGTCGGCGCCGGGAGGTGGGGGGAGGGGGGAGCAGCCGAGGGGAGTGGGGTGGCTTCTCTTTCTCTCTGCTTCGAGTTCGAGTCTCCACTCTCTCTCTCTCTATTGGTATTTACATGGACTGTGGAAGTGTGAGGAGTCGTGAAAGTGTAAACCCTAAATCTAGAAGATAAAAATTAAAATAAAGTACTCTAATTGAATTCTTATGCGGATATCCAGGTACACACGCATAAAATATCTCAAACCGCATACCCGCCCCCTTAATAGCAAACCGCCCGTACCCCCATAACCGTTTAACCGTAATTTTTCGGGTTTCGCGGTCCAGTGCGGGCAGATTGAGCGGGTCGTCCCGCGTAAGTAGCAGCCCTACGGATGAGATCCAAGATCCCTCAGTGCCTCTCTAGTTAAATGTTTAGTTCCAGACCCTCTTTATGATCGCCTCAGCTTGCAAATTCTATGTTGGTAGCTCTGTAAAGATACAAGGAGTACTTTTTCTTCTCACTCCCGCAGTTCTACGCTTCGAGTAACCCAAGCGAGTTGTATTAAGAAAGCATGATTGGATGTATACCAAAATTAATCTAGTTGAAGAGGAACAATTTCACAGAAGTGGCTTCTGCTTAAGACTTCCACCTGGAGTGTAGTAGTGTACACATACAACTTATTGATGAAAAAAAAAACTAGTATTACCTCTCATCTATAAAGTCATTCTCGTTATCTCAAAATCAAGATATGAAAGAATTAGGTTAAGTAAAAGCCACAAATATTTATAAATTAAACACATTCTAGAGAATGGCACATGGTATATCCAAATCTGACAAATTTAAATACTGTAAGCGTAGCGATGATCAAATGACAAGTTTCTCTTCTTTGAGACAATGGCAAGATGCATAAAGAATGCATGGATACACATCCATAAATTAAGGTTCCAAGGAAACATAAATGAAACGACAACAAATTTCACTGTTGAAGAGGGGTATGACACGAGGACTTACCTATTAGGCTAAACACCATATGCTAAGGATAACACTATTGTTTTTCATCAAGGGTCTAGATGTTGACATTTGCTGTAAATGGAACATTTTTCTTCTTGACCACCAATGAATATTAACCACGGATCGTATCAGAGGCAACTTGGTAGAACATGCCCAGGAAAATTCTAAACGATGCAAAAGTAGAAGTCCGAACTTCCAGTTCATTCAAAGCCATCATAATGGACAGTTTGTGCAAGAAAAGAACAGCAGAAACACACAATAAGGTCACAATCTTTATCTTCAATTTAATTAAAATCCATTAGGGGCAGGCATCTATGACTGCTGCCTCTAATGTCCTAATACCACAAGTACGGCTACCTGATGCGAACCAAGCACATAGTCAAGGTGCCTAATACATTATTTTTACTCGATAGTCCTCAGGGATTCACCAAAAATTTCCTGATTCATGGCTCTTTTGTTCTATCATTGTTAAACGGGCACATAAAATAGGACTTTATTGGTCCAAGAAGCACTTAAATTCTTCTCTTGCTTTAAGCTTCATTTTCTTTTGATTGCTTTCCTATTATGTCTGATGCAACTATGACGACCCATAAGGAAATACATTACCCCCGCACAATAAATAAATAAATACTACCTATCTTCCTTTAAACTGTCCTATGTAATGAGTAATGACTACCCATTAGGAAATAAATTTATCCTGCACACTAAACCAAATAACTAAATTTACTTCCTAATTGGTAGTCACGACATATTATCATATTACAATTTTGCTAGAAGTGTGAATTATTTTACTCGTTTAACAGAAGCAGGTTATTGGGCCAGTCAGCTCTAGTCATTAACTTTGCAATCATAGCTATAGCCTATAATGGAGGGCCAATCCCTTCTCATTGACTGTAATTTCTTGCACACTCACATTAACACGGATGGGGAAACCATAGAAGAGTGGTTGCTATAAGTTGTCTATGCTAGTTGCAATTTCACATCGACGCAACATAAGTACAACTTTAAAAGACTACTATAGTGATGAACATAATAAGCTAAGGAGAGGAGCAATCCAGCCCAGTTCATTTTCAAAAATACTTAAAGAGAAACTGATATACTTGTGTTACATTCTATATCTGACTAGTCTACATACATACATCTGAAGAATGGAATCTGATAAAAAGCCGCACCCATTTTGGCAGGTGATTGAAATTTTAAAATTGTACTCCTCTCACAAGCTGACTTCTACTGTTCTACATTGCTTAAGAGTCACTTGTTCTACGTCCAAGCCTTAACCTAGCTCTGATTTGAAATGTTGATGCCAATTAGAACCTCAAGGAAAGATCCAAGAGGACCTTATGGATAGTTAGGTTCAGGAAATTGTGCTGGTCTAATTAACCCTTCCAATTCATGTTGTCCATAGCAAGAAAAAACGGGAACATCAATACTATAGCCCTTATCAATGATAATTGGCTGGAGAAGAATGCAAAATTCCAAACCAAAACATCTGATCCAAACACACAAAATCATCTTCCAGCATAATTGCAATTTAAGCCTTGCAATAGTTGTGGCACCATCAAGCACTAATTTAGTAATTTTTACTATCCAGTTGTTATCAGTTCTTTAGTTTCATTATAGCCATGTAGGCTGTCCATAATGGTCAAACCTGAGCATTTTGGTTCTTTACCAAAGACAGAAATGACAAAGGTGATTGCGGTCAACTTTTGACTGCTTATATAAAGTGGTTTAGTTTCAGTTTTCATGTAAAAATCATTCCTGCCAAGTTTCATACAGAAAAGGTTATAAAGTGGACCATTGAGAAGTTACTACTATTCAAGAAAATGAAAAGAAAGTGTGCAACTTCGATTTCTACGTGTTAAAATAAGAAAATCACAGAATATAAGTATAGGATGTGCCCTTCTGACATGCTGAGGCCCGATACGATAATGGGCACTCGCAGAAAGAATTGCCGCCCAGTGTACGTCCAGTGCAGCAGCATGGTGGACAACACGGGTGCGAAGCGAAGTCCTACCAGGACTATGAATCTCCTATTGGGATGCTAAGGGTTTCGGATTGGAGGCTGGAGGGCAAACTTGGCCATGTGGATCACTCATAAGTGGCCTCATCGTTGAGCTAGAAGAGAAGGGGACTTCAAGGGGTACGGAACATAAAATAGGAGCGTGCCACCACATGATCCATGTGAGTGGTCACTTGATGCAGTCTACAGTGACTTATAAATACCTCCTGATGTGACAACACAAAAATAATCGCTACCGTACAGTTTCTTCTAGGCTTTCTTCTCCAAAATGTGATGCAGTCTACAGTGACCTATAAATACCTCTTGATGTGACAACACATAAATAATCGCTACCGTACAGTTCCTTCTCAGCTTTCCTCTCCAAAGTGTTTTAGCAAGTCCACACTCTTACCCAGTGGCGGAGTCAGGAATTTTTCTGAGTGTCGTCAAGACCCAAAATAAAATATTTTATCAAAAAGAAAATTTTGCTCTTATCAAATAAATAGATACATAAATAAATGTGACACAATAAAAAGAGTAACTAGAAACTCTATCGATAACATCATAACATGTAAAGTACAAAAATCAGCAAATAGCTCGGAGAAGTACCGATATTGTAAAAAGACAATAATTTATGGGTCATGCTAACTAGGGCACTAGTTAAGAATACAAATATGGAAATGTTTTGCATTGGGATCTAGCATTTGAGCATTAAATGATGTTATTAAATACACTATTGTTGATTTCCAATGAAAATCATTTTCATTTATAGAAGCTTAACTAGTACCTAAATCATTTACATTGTAATAACTAACAACTCACTTGATCAAACAACTCTTACCATTTGTTTTTGCTACACAAATGTTAATTAAAAAAACAGTGCAGTAACTAAATTATTTCACATGAATCAAATAACTCTTACCATTTGTTTTTGCTACACAAATTTTAATCTAAAAAACCCGTGCAGTAACTAATAACTCGTTCTCTATTACTTTGCTTAATAAATATCATTATATCATATTTCGTGAAACTGACAATAATATTCATGATGAACATTTACACATGAAAGCATTTTATTGTTTCGACTTTCGTGTTTGGTTGATGCATTTTAATTGAATAACAAAAATATTGAAGTATAACAGAAGAACAAAAAATGACTTTGCAAAAAAAGGAATTCCATTTACGAAATATATTACACAAATTGATTTATAGATTATATATTAATTTGGTGTTCCTACTTATCAAAGTTTCCGTGAAAGGTGTTCAATGTATAGAAGTTACTAATTTGGTTTCTTACGCTAACATTCTGTTCTAATTTAGTGGCTACTTTTAGTATCCCTATTAATAGACAAGTTGCCCCGATTCTAAAAGACCAAAATATCATTGTATACCTTTACTTGCCACTAAATACCCTCAGTAAAATAAATTATATAATCATATATACAAAGAATATAAACAAACAAAAAGGAACATAAAAACCTTCCCAAAAACGAACGCAAATAAAAACCGTAAACCTAATCCCACCAAACAGCCGCCATCCTCACCCATTTCTCCTCCATCCATTCCTCACTCAACCACTCCTCTCATCCAAGCCACCGGCCTTCTCCCCCTTCTCGGCCCACAACCACCCTCTTCCCCTACTCCAACCTTGTCTTCACTCGGAAAGAGCTAGGAGCGAGAGGATCACGAGGCTTTGGAGGGAGCCTTCTAGGGGAAGGCGAAGACGGTCGTGCTGGGGTCAGCAATAAAGTTGTTGTTCTTGAGCATAAAGAGTTATCCAATCCAACGATTCTTCCAAACCTCTCCCTAAACGACTTGATTGAAGCACTAGCTACAGTAAGCACCCGGAGAACTGCGGCCACTTTGATATCCGTCTCGGCAACGACGTCATCATCAGCGGAGGTGGAAACAGTCCCCTCCTCATTCCAACGCACCCAGTAAGTCAGATTTTGATGGGAGCAACTTCGATCGAAAAACATCGGATCTCTCATACCAGTCTCAACCGCGGATTCAGTAAGGGAGTTACTCAAAACCCATAAATAAACCTTCAATTTAAGCTTAAAATTAGAATTACAACTCAGTTTTAGAAACACACTTAACATTTCAAAAGTAAACCATCAAAAACAAATTATGGGTAGAGGGACATACTAAGAAGAAGTGCAAATTCCCAATAATATGCCAATCCCTATCTTCTGGAGTATAGAAAAAATCTTTTCGTAGGTTAGTTTTGGAAGAATGGCAGACTTGTCAGGGAGAGGGAAATTGGATAAGTTAAGTTTGGAAGAATGGCAGACTTGAAAAATATTAACCCAGTCCTTTTTGCGAAAAATAATCAAATTAGTAACTTCAAAACACTTTGACATAAACCCTAAATTATTACTCTCTCCCTCCAAAATAAGCGTAACAAATTTGTTAGGTAAGCTATTTGACTAAAAATACTTTTTTATACATAAATAGTTTTAAGATGGACCCAAAAAAAGTTGTAGATAGAAATAATTCTTCTTGCTCCAATAGGAGAAAATTTTAATAGTGAACACTTACTTTGGAACACCCATAAAAGAATTGTGAACATTCATTTTGGAATAAGGGGGTAAGAAATAGCCCAGAAGATCCTTAAATGCAAATACTAAAAAAAAATAATAACAAAAAACAGAAGGGAATCTATAGTATAAAAGACATCATGATGTGACACTTAAGGTGTGTCACATTCTCAACCATTGCATTAAAACAAACTTAGCCATTGACTCTTTCCCCCGTTTCTTGCCCTTTTTAAAACCTCAAGTGTCACATCAAAGATTGTTTTAATCTAAACTCCATCACCTGTTAAACAATCAATCACTTCCTTTCTATCATCTGTTACAAATGGAACATGTGGTAATACTTGACCTTCATAGGTAAAATGCATAAATACAATCTAAACTCCATGCACCCAAGGTAATCAAAATCGGGATCTTAAGTAAGATCGGAGAGGTGGAGTAAGATCGGAATTGTACAATCGAATTGTAAAATCATAAGCTTCAACGAACTTCTGAAAGTTAAATATAACACATAATACATATACCAATATAAACAATATAACACGTAATACATATACGAACTATAAAACTAGCAAGAAATTAACTAAATCTAAGATTAATTTATAGCACGTGAAAATAAAATTGCATAATTGTTAAAGTTGAATAGATGAGGGGGTGTAAGTGTAAAGTTGGTTAATTTAAAATAGTGTACTGCCCTAATTTAACAATGATCTTACCGATTCTCCGCTGCATCGCCCCTCCCTTACCAGATATGCTCTCCCCCCCCCCCCCAGCGAACAAGATCCGATTGAAATTCCTTGAGATTCCTTGGCGGATTGAAGGGAGATGGTGATCGCAGGGGTCATTTTCCTCTAGCGACCGAGTTTGAATGGTAATCGTCAACGCCTAGGGCTTTATTTTGAACCAGATCTGACCCGCTCTCCATGGGTTTTACCCAATTTAAGAACCCTGAATCAAAATCGCTAGAATCGTATGGAATTGGAATCGTACGATTCTAACGTTGTACTCCACCGATTTTGCCCCAGTTGCGATCCTAGCACGATTTAAAAAGATTTCCCTACCTAAATAGCGATTTTGACTACCTTGCATGCACCTATTCAACTTCTCCTCCAATTAGGTTATAATAATTCGAGGTTTGCAATCCCATACCAAATAGTTCACCAACCGTTTTTAAGTATATTGAAAAACATTTTTGAGGGCTTAATTAGTAGTTACTACAGGCACATAGCTTAACGAAATCAAAGCTTCTTCGGTCTAGCAAGATTGCTTTGCACTCTAACCACATGTAAAAGCAGTCAATACCAATAACACCCACATTCAAATTTAAGAATAGACCAACCACAATTCAATTGATATCATCAAAGGAGTCTAGCAGAAGGTACAAGCATTAGAAAACTTCTTGATGCACAGAACCATACCTTTGCACTTTCAATTCAGAACAGAAGTCCAATAAATATTATCTTGATACCATGCAATCGATCGGGTAATTTAAGCAAATCAGTCACACAACCCCTAAAGGTTCAAATATCCATCAATGTGGTCTGAGACATGAAAACAGCCTCATAACAGCTGCACAGACAAAAGACCACAGGCAAAATTGATTGATAAGTTGTGTTTCTGGTCAATATGGAGGACCAAAATCTCTGTATTTCTGCTATTCAAGAAAAACTGTATACTCCCTCCCCCCTCAACAGCTGCAAAAAGAGAACTAAGCACCAGACTACTCAAGAGCAAAGCTAACTCTGTTCTGATTCCTTTGCTTCCTCCACTGATGATTTGTTGCATAATCATCAACTTGAACTCTTGAGCTTTTGTAACTTGATGTGTACTGCTGAGAACCTTCTCTCTTCAGGCAGCCACCATGCGGAAACCTATCATTTCCACTGTGCCCTCTATAATCTATATGATTCTTCACATTACCTTGATTCTCCCACTTATCCCAAGCCGAGGAATTGCCCCTACAATCTTTCCATTGCTTATATTCTGGACCACCACCAGCCTGAGATTTCCAAGGAGTGACGTTTTGGCCCAAGCTTCTAGGCTCATGAGCATTGGTTCCCCAATTACTCCAATTTTGAGAACTAGTTCCTATATCTCCCCAACTTTTTTCCTTGACACATCCAGCACTTTGACCACCATGGTTCCAACGATCTCCACAGCTGTCATCCAACCTTTGTGACGATCCTGCAAAGTTGACTCCCGACTTCCACTCCCACGACTTGCCTGCACAACCGCCCCACTTAGTGTCCTTCAGTGCTTCATCATCTTGAGTATTTCCACGCTCCCAAGGATTGTGAGCATTCACATTTGTAGAATTAACCCATGGGCCACAACCAGTAGCTACATCCTCTACTCCATTACTTGCACGATTAGATTCCCAAGGATTGTCCAGAGTGCTTGGATTCCGTTCACCCCAACCTGAATTGGAAATCTCCAACTTGCTGACCGTTCCTGCTTCATCAGGATTGAAATATTCCCGATCTATATCCAACATAAGATCAGGATCCACCTTAGCATTCCAATCAATTTCATCAATATAAGTGTTTGGATCAGCCACAGGGGCGTCGCATGGGAGGCCATTAATTAGTGCCCAAAATCGTCTTTTTGCATTATGAAATGCTTCTTCGCCAGCAGAGTCATTCCACTTGACCACATTGTCGTGACAGTACATGTATCTTTTAGCAACAACCTTCTGCCACGGAATGCCCACTGAGATGCAGAACCTTTCTTCCCACGGCAGTGCAGTGTTTTTCCAGGCCCCTGTTGAAAAGGAAAAAAATAATATAAATCGGCATCCGGAAAGCCGTCTTCATTCACAACTATAAAATTCTAAAGGAAGGAACAACTAAAACTTATAAATGAACAAAATAAGTGAAATATAGGGTCTGGGTGTTCCGTTTGCATCACATCCGATTGTGGAGTATCATCTACATTTACAATATCCCATGAGTGGTATGACCTATATGACCATCCAGCATGTAAAACATAATCGCAGAGCTTCCATGTACCATTTACAGGTGCTCCATAATCCATACTACAAACAGCAGTAGGCGTTCAGGCAGACAAGCGCAGCAAATGGCCTTCCATTTAGTAATTGTATTTCTACACACTTTGCCATGTCCACGTATTTAGCTAAAAACAGACTAAAACGCAAAGGATTGTCTAGCTTTGCTCTTAGGGCCTAGCAAGCGAAACCTTACACATGGAGCTAGACCAGACATGCACTCTATTTTGGCCAGAATGAAGCCACAGTGAAAAATGAGTGGGGCCTCTGCATATTTCAGTGTATCATGCTTCGGCCCTTTTAGCCAAAAAAAAAAAGCCAGATTTTAAGAACATGGCATATCCATGTAGAGGCGCAATAAGCCGCAAGGGAAAATGGAGATTTTTTGGGGCTCCAATTTCGAGTGTTTTGCTTGCAGAAGGGCCAAACATCTAGCATGATGCTGCCGGACCAATTACCCCTAGCTACTTTCTATTTGACATTTAAAATTAGCTCATTTCTTATCTAAATAGTTCCTTCATTGTTTAGTTTAGCCTCTTTATTAATTTCGATTGTAATGATTGGTCTCTAGCACCCCCAAGCTGCTTTATATTGAGTAAAGAGCCCATTGAAGACCCAATAAACATGGAACATTAAGTACTAGAAAGATTCTCCAATAATTAAGTTTTTTTCTTATAGCACAATAAATAAGTTACCATATTTTAAAGTATCATATTTGTTTTCCCTTTTTTAAATTAGATTTACTAGTTATTCCTTCATAATTACCATGATAAAGAAGCAGTCAACTAATTATTTCTCTTTCACAAAATTGAGTTCGTAGTGTGTACCTCATGACTGACCATCTTAGTGTAATCATACATACAGAAATTGTAGCATTACCGAAAATATTAACATCTCATTTATTTCTACTTATTACCTACCAATTTGTTGATCGTATGACAGTTAATAATTGCAAATATTAGCTGTGACCCATTAAAATGAGAAGCAGGTTTCAGTTTTTATTGACAAGTCAATACCTATTATGAGGGGAGTTTTCCGATAAGAAGAGATAATTACACAGTTATGCTACTAAGAGAAAAGAATACAATACATGAATGCTGAACCATCAAACCAAAAATCACGAAATACAACACTGATTCTAACATACGCATCAATAAGAGGAAGAACCCATTAATGTTAGAGGTAATGAAGGTGGCAGCTCTCTTTGGCTAAGGGTCTCTCTTAGCGAGTGTTTTAGCTGCCAGTGCTGCACAAAGAATTACAAAACCATATAAAGTGAGTTTCAGAAACTCCATTTTTGCTCATTACTCTGGCATTTTTAAATGCTTGAAAGTGTAGTGCTTTAAAAACTAGTTTTAAAAAACGTTGAGTTTTCTAAAGCCCTCAGCTAGCACGCACAGAAGGGTCCTCCTAAGAAAAGTGACTGAATGATTGAAGATAACCCAATACGTTTTCTGATTTATAAGGCCAGAAGGGATTGGATCCAGAATAATCATTAATTGGTCTAGGCTACTTCATTGACCTACTTGAAACATGTAAAGACATCATGCAATGTCTCGAACGTATCTACGAAGAAAGAAAGTTAGCCAATAAATAAGATACATTTTTTTTTAAATCTCGAGGAGATGAATAAGCTACGTATATGCATACTTTATTGACCTACTTGAAATATGTAAAGACATCATGAAACGTCTCAAAAGTCAATCTACCAAAACAAGAAAGTTAGCCATAAATATAAGATATATTTTGAATAAAAAAATGTCATGACATAAATAAGCTACTTATATGCATTTGGAATAACAGAAGGTAACTTCACGGTTTGGATAGATGTGATCCTAATTTTAAAAGCCGACAGAATCCAACAAATTAAACAATTACATAACTCAGGTTCTTATAATTCATGCAAACTTCAACTTAATTCAAAACAACTCAACCACATACCCAAACCAATGAATCATTTTCCACAAGTCAATATGGTTAAATACAAGGTCATCACATAAGCCACGATCCATGCAAAACTTATGAAGAGAAAACCGAGGAGCATTATGATGCAATATAGCAGCAACATAGAAAGATAACATAGAGAGTTTAGGACTGAAATTATGAATGTAGCCTAGACACTAGCATATAAATCTCACATAATAATATTGTGCTTTATGAATATAGAAGTCAATCCATAAGTTAACAAAACAATCATGTTCCATATTCTTGGCCCTCCCACTAAAAGTGTCTTTATCTGATGACACAGGGAAAAGTTTATATCCTTTCACTGTGAAAGAAAATATTTAGGAACCTGAATTGTACAAGAAGACATGTGGAAGATACTACTTTTAACAAAGCACCTCGCTGTTGACATCTACAACCCTAGATACATGAATCCAGGAATCTACAAGAAGGAAAGTAAGATAATATCAACTAAATTATGGTCCATTACATATCATTCCTCATTTATAAAAAGTTTGAATAGCCAAAAGATTAACATATAAATCACATGATTGTCAAATTGATTGCATGCACTTACAGGAAGGCAACTAAGAACAGAATATGACGCGCATAGGTAATGAAGATAAACCTTGACAACCGCTTGATTGCATGCACTTACGTGAAGGCAAATTGATAAAGTATCTACTATATTAAGTTTCTATCAGCAAAACAAGGACCCAAATGGTTACTATTCGGTCATATATAATCTGATTGGATTAACAATTTTTTTCCACAATCATATTCGAATATTTCTCATCATTTGAATCCACAAGACTTCTTAAATACATAATAAACATGGAACAGTAAAGCCTTACACCGAGAAAAGTTTCTGCTCAAAGGATACATCAAGAAAGACGAACATGACAGGAAATTTAACACAAACCTAATGAGTATTAATATATAGAAGCATATACACACATACTAACATGCAAAACCATCAGCTGCATCTATACCCTTTTTGTAATTCATCAAAGCCCGACGAATAGAAAGAATTGATAGCATGATACCCAAACTCAATAAGTTAGCCCATTGGGACATTAACCTCGGATACGAAAACAAACTAAAGAACAGTACGTCCTTACATAGAAACCTTCCTTCCTCTAAGGACTCGTAAACAAGCACATATATACTAAGATTTAAGCATCATCTGCACGTTTAATTTGATGAAATTAAAAATAAAAAGAACAGCCGACCACGAAGCCACTGACTTAAGAAACTATATGTTCGATTAAAAACCCATCAAGCAAAACATATTCTCTCACAACCAAACACCATCCCACACACGTGAATCTACACATTTCCCCTTAATTCACACACACACACACACACACAATTAAAAAAAATAAAAAAGAGGGATAGAGAGAGAGAGAGAGAGAGAGAGAGAGAGAGATAATTAAATACACAAATGAGCAATGTAACAGTTAACTCATAGACAAAAGAATTCATACAATTAAGTATCATCTGCATATTTAAATACTCAATTAATCAAGAAAAGGAACACAGAACTAAATAGTTGGAAACTATTAGATCAGTTGCAGACCCATCAACAAAAAACATGCATTCTAGCAATCAAACGTCACAAATCAACGAGGTATCACCCCGCCAAAAAAAATGTTATCAATTAAATAGAATAAAATGATAAGAAAGTCGAAAATGTAGCAAAAATGGACGATTACCTCTAAGCTTAAATTCGGTCTCGTAGTAGGTAGGAGGGGGTGGTGGGGAAGGCTGATTGTACCTCCTGCGCGGCGTCCATCTTCTTCTATGATCCCACTTCCCCATTTCCAATTCGGATAGGAGAAGGTCTGGGAATTTAATTGAACAAAGGGATTTTTTTTCTTTCTTTATTTTATTGTACTTTTGTTTGAGGGTAGAACAAAGGGTTTTGAGTTTTCGGGGGAAGGGGAATCGGGAGGGGGGTGATTATGCGTAGGTTTTTGAATTGAGGTGGCGGTGGTGGGGCCCAGTTGTTTCGTGAGTTCTTGAGGAGGTGATCTGGGAGCACGTGTTTCTAGTGTGGTACTCTCTCAACTGTAGTTGTACTAGAGTGTTGTACTAGAGTTAGGGCTGTTACTCCAAATCGCCCAAACTGAGGATCGAATCGAATCGAATCAAATCAAATCGATTTAAACCGATGAGTTTGGTTTGGTTTCGATCGACGACGGTTCGGTTATGTTTCGAGAAAATTTTCAAACCGCACAGTTTGGTTCGATTCGGTTTGCGATTTCGACACCTCAAACCAAACCAAACTGATATCTAATATATATGTATATGTATATATTTCCATATACCTCTTTTAATTTTTATATAAAATAAAATAATAATTATATACTAACTTAAATTTAATTGTATTATAATGAACTTATAAATTTTCTTATTTTAAAGTGGTATTGTGCTAAATATTAAGTAAACAAACAACATAATTGAGTTGTTTTTTAATTTTTATTATAATCATAGGCTATTAGTGTTAAATATAAAATTTTTTGTTATATATCTTATGTTATATTTAGTTTTTATTTGTAAAATTACATGATTTTTCTAAATCGATAAACCGAACCAAATCGAACCGCGGTTTATCAGTTCGTTCGGTTCGATTTTTTAGTTTAGTGGTTCGGTCTAGGTTTGAAAAACTTCGAACCGATAGGGTGCGGTTCGGCTTGCGATTTATACCCCAAACCGAACTGTTGCACCCCTAACTAGAGTAGCTTCTGTCCAAAATTTTCACTTTTTGCTGCTTCGTTCCGGTACGAATATGGAAATTATCTCGGTGCGGTACGAATATGGAAATTATCTCGGTGCTAAAAGTGTCCATTTTTTCTTCAAATGTACATAAAGATTATAAATTATATATATAATATAAATAAAACATACACATAATAATTATAAAGATGATAATAATATAACTTATGTGCATTTATATCCATATTATATACATAATTTTTAGTTTTTATGTATATTTAGAAAAAAATGGGCACTCCTAACACGTTTAGACGCTTCGTATACCAACTGGGTACGAATACGGGGAGAAGTGAAATCAAGAATTACAATTGTTTTTTTTTTCTTTTAATTTCATAGGAGAGAAGTTGACATTGTTTCAAGGAGTTGTAAATGCAATTTAAAAATTGAAAGAATTTGAAAATGTATTATACATATTTGAAATATTACGTCGAATATTAAACACACTGGACAGATTAATACTGTATATTATTGAAAGGAAAACGAAAGGGTTGAAATGAGGAACAGATGAAGGAAAAGTTATTTTTATCAATTTGATAGGAAGTTAAATACGAGGAAAAAAAATTAGAGAAAAATTAAAACATCGTTTACTCGGGAGAGAAAAGAGAAATGAAGAGTTAAAATTTTATATATTCTTCTCAAACTTTATCTTTTCTACCTTATAGCGACGATAAAATTTTAACGCTTTTTATTTCTCACTTATTCGATCAAATAGTTAGAGGAAAGAATAAAACATTAAACATTCTTATTTCTGATCACTTCTCTAATCAAATGGAACCATAAGAGTTGATACACTTATTACTATTTTTATGGGTTTATTATGCGGACGATTAATAATTATAATTTTTATAAGATAATGTAGACCTATTTTCTCAATAATTAGATCAACTATATGTCTATGATCATAAGATTGCAAGTGGTACCGAATTAGGCCTAGAGCATAGTGCACACCATCCTTCAAGTGCAAATGGTCGGTCACAAATGTTCATCTACATTTTTGACAGTATGCTTGCCGATTGTAAATTTGGATTTTTGATCAATCAATCGGTAATGTTGAGGCATATAAATCATAATCGTGCAAATATAACTATATACAATTTTAGGGGTTTATTCCGCTATAAACTACTTTTTCGTACAAATCGTACGAATCAGTTGTATCTTACTACATTTTTGTTGTATGTTAGTTAAATGTTAGTATTTTGTAAAATAAAGATCCAACACAACAATTTTTTTTAAGAAAATCAACTAAGATACAACAAAAATATACTAAGATACAACATATTCGTAAATAT
>JAOWAN010000051.1:7367213-7385423 GCA_028566635.1 Lobelia cardinalis | reverse complement strand
TGGTGGATTTCTTGTCCACCTTTCTTTGTACATTCTTACCCTATTAATAATATTCTTCTTTTATCCAAAAAAAAAAAAACCAGGAAAAAGAAACTCGGCCCAAGCATAAGAGAAAGAGCAGAACAGAGTAGAGAGAGAGAGAGAGAATTGAAGGCTGTCGGAGAGAGTGGACTGAATCCCATTTGAAATCAGTGTGGCTGTAGGGGTGCAGTAGCCTTTAAACATTACAAAACAAAGATTTTAATAATGGATGTGTATGAGTTTGTTGCTAATTATTTCCTTTCCAGGATGAGCTAATACTTGAAATCAGATTGTGATCAGCACCCAGTTCTGTTTTTCCATTTTGGGTAATTAACTACATAATGTATTGTAAGTACAGTATACAGCCTTGCTAAAAGCTTTGCAATTTTTTGGTTATTCCCTCTTTTTTTGAAGTTCTTTGAGCATTTTTGTGTGTAATGTAAGGAAATTGATTCCATCATTGTGAAGATTTCACAAACACAGAAAAAAGAGAATCTAATTATATATTAGTATTCAATCTAATTATATCTAATTAATTTCATGAAGAAAGCATAATGGTATAATCCATATTTGGTATAAAAAATCGATCACATAAAATAGTAATAACAAACGGCTAGGATGAGTCTTCCTCCTTTTATCTTTCTTTTCCTAATCAATTCCCTGACGAGTTCCTCTCTAAGTAATATAAACGCATACTTCGTTTTCTCTTAGACCGGAGAATTGTTTCTCTGGCTTCATATTTTTCTCATCCTCAACCCAACCCCAAAACCCCAACTTTTACCTTGCAAACTGCTAGGACGTCACCAACCACACGCCCAACAATTACTTGTGTTGTGTTGCCTCTCTAAGTAATATAAAGGCGTACTTCGTTTTCTCTTAGACCGAAGAATTGTTTCTCTATCTTTATATTTTTGGTGAGTTTCTTGAACATGTTTCTTGAATACCTGTCTTGGTTAGAGTTGAATTGTTCTTGAATGTGTTTCTTGAATACATGTCTTGGTGAGAATTTTATTGTTCACTAATATATATTTCTCTTGAACATCGCAAGACAAGTGTACTGGCACCCTTGTCATAGTTGAGTTGGGCCTGCTATGTCTAATTTGTTTATTTCGTGAATTCTGATAAAGTTGAGTTGAGTTGAGTTGAGTTAGGAGAGGATCTCGCCGTCATTCTTTGAAGAGACTGCAGCCACCGAAAAAGATCCATAGGTAGACCTGTTAGAGAGACTACTATTACTTCACGAGTTATGTATTCAAAAGTCTTTATATTGTTCTGGTTGGATTTGGGATGCTAATGATTTTTTTCTGCAGTTTTTTTATCTTTTGCGAATTTTGATTGAAAGAACGAGATTTTAGTCAAACTACATCACATTGAATTAGCTTGTGCGTAATTTTTTCATTTTCAGTTTAGATTTGAATTACATTATTAGAGGCATGGTTATCTGCACTTATTTGAGATTACTAAAACACAAACATGAGGTCTTTATTATTCTGTTACATAGATGCTAGACTTGGAGAATTCACCTAATAAAAGTCGTCTCATTATAATCAAGATAACTGTTACTTTTGGTCACGACCAACCTGCGCTGCACACTAGGGAACAAGCCATAGATTCCATAAGATCCAATTTTTTGTATTAGAAAGACTTGAATCTGATGGCAAACTAGAACCAATTCCATCCAAAGCCTTCTTGAAAGGTTTTACTTGTTTACTTTTTTTCACGCCCACTTTAGGTAGTCGCTACATTTACAGAGTAATCACTTTTAGATATTTCTCTCCCTCTCCCCTCACAAACTGCACCTTCAAATATTGATATGACGTGCAACGCTTGTGAGGAACAGTAGCATACCAGTTTCTTTGATTGGAAGCGGGGTTCAATGTAACTGGGAAATTTTCCAGAGAGGACAATGCATTTTGTAGTTTTGAAATTAAATCTGATAGATAAAATCTTTTAAATGGTAGATCTGAAGTCGTCCAAATCAGCCTCGTAAACACCTCAAGCCTTTTCTCTGCTATGTGATGCTGACTGACTACACCAGTAATGTTAGACTTCCCTCCTAAAGATAGTCGTCTCATTAGAATAAAAATAATTGTTAGTTCTGGTCATCATTCTTAGTTTTCCTTGGCATCTTCATATTAGTGGTTCTTGTCTTTTAAGAATGTTTTCTTTCATTAGTAGCACCTTCAGTGGCTCTTGTCATGTTAGAATTTTTCTTTCATTAGTTGCATGCTCTTAATCTTTTAATTTAATTATCAGTTTGTTTTATTACTTGCATTGGCAAGCTTGTTCTTTATTTTAATCAATAATTTATATTTTAGTATCAATTTTTTTGTTGTATTTTATGTGCTTCAAGGCCAGTTCTCTAGAAGTTAAAAAAGCACAGGATGAGATTTATGAACTCTTAATTTTTATTTCTTGAATAATTTAGTAATTGTTAACGTACAAAAATATTTAGAAATAAAGTAATCTATAGTCCTTATTTATTGGCTTTCCAATATCATATTACTCAACAAACTTTGGAACAACAGGTTACATCATATGGTAATTTCTCGGTGGAAAGATATGACAATGAATGAAAGGGGAGAGCTGAAACAAGCCTTTGGACAAATTAAATTGTCACTATAGCAAAAGTAATATTTATCTAGGTAAGATTATTGCACTTAGTAATGTTCAACTTAAGATTGCTTAGAGTTAATATAACCAATGCACTTTCAAGTAGGTGAGATGCAATTACATATTACATCAGCATCAAGTCTACAAATCAATCAAAACTTCAAAGGACTTGAACAACTTTATCAATGGTATTTAACCAAGTAAAATACTCATGTTATTTTTATAATTATAGTTCCCAAAATAAAATAATTTATGTTTCTTCTTCCGCAGACAACAAACATGTTTGGATACATTGAGGATACAGGAGCATAATGAAGGAGAGAATCAACACTGCAACACATGTTACAATTCAATAATATTAGACAACCGGTCACATCCTTACTTAATTAACAAATTCTAAATAACTACTTACGTACTATTTTTAGCAAAACAAAAGAAAAACACTACATGTTCATTCATTTTCTTTTATAGGGACGATACAGCTATTTCAAAGCAACAGTAACTGAGATCGAAAATAAATATTCCATGACATACGATGCATTTATAATGTTCATTTTCAACCTTTAAAGCCGATGATATATTAAGGTGCAAAAAATGCACCGGGAATGACATACAAAGCACGAAAAGGTACTACTCCATTTCGTTAACAAGAATAAACAACTTAAAATTAAATAAAATTACTAACAATTCACTTTAAATTATAGGTATAGGGTGGCATTAAGTGTTAAGGAGGGAGATGATACTACATATGTTACATTACTTGAGGAAATTGCAACAATATTTTTCGCTTGTTGCCCCAACTAGAATCACACGGGTGTTGCCCCCATCGAGGAGATATGTCTGATTTAATTTTACATTCTCAAATAAACATTATGCATCTTGTAACTTCCTTATTACAAGGAGAAAACAACGGTATATACCGGCATCACGCTTTAATAACACAAATGGATCATCATATATCGTTGCACATGCAATTGAGAAGATTGAACCACCACCACAACTAGAATCACACGGTGAACATATGGAAATTATCCACATTTCAGGAAAAAAATATGTGGCTCAAAAACAAGAGGAAACAAAAAGAGACGACTAGCAAAAAAGAAGAAGGAAGATAATACATGCATTAAAACTTTTGAGAACGATGAAGACGAAGATTTGCAAAAAAAATTAAACCTATCTAAAGGAGGCGAGTGACAACAACGAAGAAATAAGATCAAAGAATCATTGAAGTAACGAGCGATTATGACACAACACTTTAAGAATTGAAAAAAAAAAAAACAATCTCAATCCGTATCGAAATCAAGAAAGAGAAATACCGATTCCTATCCTTTTTTTTTTCCTTTAAATAGTTCAGAGTATGATAAAAAATTGATAACTTTAGTTTACTTGAAATTTTCTTATTTTTACTATTAAATAGCTACTCGTGCAACGCACGTGGCTTATTACTAGTATATACATAAGGAGCAATCACATTGTTCATTGATGTGACGGAGAGGAAAAAAACATTAGGATCAAATGGAGATCCATTTATCTTGGAATAGTAGTTTTAAGTTAGGGTATCTATCAATCTGTTATCACTTTCTTAACACCAATCATGAGCATTAGCCTGGTGCTTCTCATTGACAAATAAGAATTGCACTCACTCCATCTCAAAATGAGTGTCAAATTTTGACTTATTTTGGTCAACTTGATTAAACTTTGATCAACTAATTTTGTTTTATAAGTACTCGTTTTTAAGAATTTGTGATAAATGTTATTTGTAGTTTACTTAATATACATACTTTTTATTAGGATTGAAATATTAGAGTCTCTAAAGCATGATAATTATATATATTTAAAAAATAATTAAGTAATGTCGTATTTTGACTTTTGCTACTTGGGATTTAACTTTTCCCGTAATCTGATGATCAGGCTAGTTTGGACATGTACCGAATCCGACTTTTGACTTGTACCTGCACCACTCTTCACCTGAGTCTTTGTTACATAATATATCCTTGGTGTTCTATCATTTTTCATGGTTTAGGGTACCAACTTACAGCGTGAGTACTCATTTGAGAACTTTTTGCTTACAAGTATTGATGTATCATGTTGTAGCTATTCTTGTACTTATATCAAGTCAAGAGCTTATGTTTCCTATGTGACATTTCTATTGTTCATAAGTAGGAAACAGGTGAAATCATCAAGACAAAAATCCGATAATTCCATACATCAGCCAGAGCCTTCTATACTTAGACTACCTGATGCTTCACTCTTGTTTGATTCACCTGCTGTGCCATCTAATCTGGGTGGTTTTGACCATTCTTCTCGAGTTGCAGCTGCTATGGCTGAAAATGCATCACGCAAGAGAGAGTCCAAAGGGTCGACTTCCACTTCTCGTCATAGTAAAGTTCCAAGAGGGAGCCTGCCCCATTCTAGAGGCATACCCGATACAGTAGGCGGACTTCTACGGCCACCTCAACTTAGTGGAAGGTGAGGTTTTTAGTAATTTTCTCGTTGAAATTATGATCAATCCTTGTGTGCCCTTGCTTACCATGAGTACAACTTCTGTTTTCATTACTCTCACTTGGAAAATATTGAACCCACCTGTTCTGTTTTATTTATCTTTCCTTTCAAACTTTTCTACTAGTTTTGTTGGCAAATTGGTGATAAAAGTTAATGTTATTATAATTTGTTTTTGTTTTGTCATAACAAGGTAATAAAAGTTTTGCTGGGTTGAAATACCAGTTAGGCTTGGATTGGGGGTTTGGCCATTTTGTGTGACTTTTTACTGCAGAAATTACTTTTGTTGTTACGTCTGGGTATTTTGATTTTGGATGGTTTTGTTCGGCTTGATATAAAAGAGTAAAAGACCCTTATACCCTCCCCTCTCCTTATCAAACCCCATGCCCTTATTCCACCTGGCACCAAAATCGAGAGTAGATACCCCATCAGGTTCTCACATCGAGACACTCAACCGTCACCCTTCACCTTTTCCCATTCTATCCCAATATACACCTCTTCACTTCATCATACTACCTTACCACTTTAATCTCCCATTTTGTACTTTGTATATTCTTTTTGGGGTAGCATTTTGAGCAAAAAATGACTCCTTATAAGACTTGCTCTTGTTGCCGTTGGCCCATTGTGGTGAGAGGTGAGTTTTACCCTCCTTACAACAAAGTCGATGGCGCTACTTAAATCCTATCTGATAGCGATCCTGATTGCGGCAACAATAGTCTCGCCTCCGATTTTAGGCAAGATGCCCATTCCAATGGACCTATGATAGTGATATTACCGATTCCTCCCTTTTCGATGCCGACAACTCCTGTGGCGACGATGAAATTCAAGCCTAAGCACACATGGAGGTTGTTCGTAATTCTAAAACCCACTTTGCCAAGTCCAGATTTCTCTCTACTCATTTCATACCCTTATTCAACTCAGATTTTGCTAAAATAAATATCATTTTAAACCCCATTTTTTTTGGTTTTTGGACTGCAGCATTAACAAACCTTCTTGATGTTGAAGGACGTTCTCGGAAGAGCCTTATCAAGTAGTTGTTAATGTTGCATTCTAGAAAAAAAAAAAAACATGCAAAGGGGCTTTAAATTGTATTTAATTTAGCAAAATCTAAGCTAAATAAGGTTATGAAATGAGTATAGAGAACATGTAGGAAGAGTCTGACTTGGCAGAGAGGGTTTGAGAAGTAGGAACAATCTTCATGTGCCATTTGGCTTGACTATCATCGGAGTTGCGGCATCAGAGGGAAGAATCTAAAATATCGCTATCGTAGCCCCCGTCAGAATAGACATCTTCATTCAAATTGTTGGCGATACTATTGTCGTTGGAATCGCTATTCGATAGGATTTCAATAACTTCATTACAAGAAGGGGGGTGTTGTCTCACCACCAAGACACCATGTATTTCAGGGATCCATTGTCGATTGGGTGTGGCAGCGGGCCAAGTAAAGAGTTATCTTTAGCTCAAAATGTTGCCCAAAAAAAATTTCTTCTCACTTGAAGATGGGAGATTGAAATGGTAATGGAAGAGGTTGTGTGATGAAAGTGAAGCGGTGTATTGGGGAATGGGAAAAGGTGACAGTTGAGTGTTTTGATTTTGGTGCCAAGTGGTGTGAGGGCATGAGGTTTGATAAAGGGAGGGTATAATGGTTTTTGATCAACCAAAACAAAAATCACCCAAAATTTAAAGTAACTACAAAAATAATTTCAACATCAAAAGTCATGCCAAAAATTGGCTTCCCAATCCAATCCTTCATGAATCCCATACAGGGAATAAGGCTTTGATGTAGCTGTTTTTATTAGTGGGGGTTGTCAAGTAACAACTTTTTATTCCATTTCAGTAAGTCTGCTCTGCGTAAGTTCATTATTTGCAGCTCTGTGAAAAGCTTTACATCTTTGATTTTGTTTCATTGTTCTGGCTTTCTCTCTGAATAATTTTTCTTTACTACACCTTGAGGATATAACATATGCAATCTATTGTCAAAAGCTTATTTATGATGCAGCACCACACTTAAACAATGTTTCTCACAACAACTTCCTGATTGTTTCATTTGTTTTGGCAGGAGCAATGTTGTCACTGAAGATATAAGCAAGCTATTTGTCAAAAAGGCTGAACCCTCATCTAACTAGATCTGAAAG
Source organism: Lobelia cardinalis (assembly GCA_028566635.1). Taxonomy (NCBI): domain Eukaryota; kingdom Viridiplantae; phylum Streptophyta; class Magnoliopsida; order Asterales; family Campanulaceae; genus Lobelia; species Lobelia cardinalis. The sequence goes on along the minus strand of JAOWAN010000051.1, from coordinate 7,378,155 downwards.
CTGGTGATAGTTCCTTAAATGGGATTTTGCTTTAGCTCAGCACTTGGAAAATTGATGTTGCCTGTACTGAATGTAAGAATCTTAATAGTTAATTTCTTTTAAAAGTGCATTCCTCTCTATTTTTAGTTCATGTTGTGTAGTTTGTTGTTGACATTGACATTAGATTATGACCGTCTCCAGTCTTTTTGGCTGTGAAAATCCAAGCTAAGAAAGCATTTAACTCATTGGGATTTAGACTGATTCTCAATAGTTCTATGGCATTATAATCTGCTAGCTTTCTGACTTCTTACCAAATGGCCCAAGGAATTGTCTGCTGCAATTAGATGTTAGATAACCCCGAACCCTTTTGGAGGCGAAGAAAGCGATCACAGTAAATGTTCCTAAAGAGATTAATTTTAGATAGAGGGGACTCCCTCTGTATATCTTATATTTCGATCCTTGATAGATTGATTTGAATGCAAGTCATCAATTTTGTGGGGATACGTTTGGTTGAAAGTGTAGTTTATCCATGGGAACAAGGTTAGAAAAGTTGAGTCGACCTTCAAGTAACCATGCCTGTTTGAGAACATCATATCCCGTTCCACCAGTTTTAAGAATGGAACGAAAACTGATGTAAGATCTTGCTCTGAAATATTTATGTGCAAAAAAAATCAACTTGGTCTGACCAACACAGTTGAAAGAAGCAGTGGAATGGAACTCTGATATAGGTCTCGCTCCAAAAATGGACTCTCTCACAAAAATGATAATGCTCTTCTACGTCACACCCTCTCCGGACCACTGGGTAGTGGTTCGTATCCATCGTGCTGCTTGACTGTATCGTCACGCTCAGGCTGTACAACTGGGATGAACTTGAGGATTGCTCCGACTGGTAAGCTAACAGCCCCGATCAATACACTGGCTAACCACAGTCGTGATCCAAGTGGAACTGTGTCAGCAAATGTGCCCAAAAATTCAACTATAATGACCTGGAATGTTACTGTGGAGACCATGACGATCATGAATACCCAACTATCAAACATTCCTCGTAAAACATTTATCTTCTCCATGTCCCGACTGTTTATTTCGTTGAATAACTGAAATCGAAAGAAAATATTACTAACCCGCCAGCCAAAGAAAATCCGAAACATGTTTGAAGTGTCTGGTATATACCTACCTGACAGAACACGAAGGTATTGAATATGAGTGTATTGAGAACAGAAGTCGAATCTGAACCAGTGAGGTTGAAGATCCGCTTTCCATCAAACTTCATAAACCCAAGAACAATTAGCTGAAAAATGCTTTGCCCGATTATGTTTCTCCACATGATCCTCGTTATGAAGTGAACGTTTCTCCCAATCGGGGGTCGTTTCATCAGCCCATCATGTGGAGGTTCCGTTGCCAGAGCCAACGCCCCAAGCGTGTCCATGATCATGTTCACCCACAGCAACTGAACTGCTGTAAGTGGAGCAGATCCTGAAAACATTCCCAGAAAAAGGTTTTGTCAATTTGGTCATCAAGAATGCAGATCAAGAACAATCAAAACATGTTAAAATTTGTCAATCAAAACTGAACCTGAAGTGCAAGCAGAAACGAAATTTGTCATAAGAGCCACCACGTTCACTGTTAACTGGAACTGCACGAATTTCTGAATGTTGATATAAACTGCACGTCCCCATCTCGCGACATTCACTATCGTACTGAAATTGTCATCCATTATGACAATATCTGCATTTTCTTTCGCAACCTGTATCATATGAATATGCTCCGTTAACAATATCAACGAGAAAGAAAAAACCGACAACGCCAATTTGTGTAGCAGACAAACCTCTGTTCCTGCTATGCCCATGGCTAGTCCGATATCTGCTTCGTGCAAAGCAGGAGCGTCATTGGTGCCATCTCCGGTTACAGCGACGACTTCTTTCAGCTCGTGTCTCAAATATGTTACGAGTTTATGCTTGTCCAAAGGCAATGATCTTGCCATCACTTGCACTTTTGGTATGATCTCCTTCAACTCCTGGCTACTCTTATCGCGAAAGTCAGGTCCTTCTATAGCCAATCCATCTTCTGTCAAGATGCCACATTCTCTCGCTATGGCCTTGGCAGTGTTGATGTTATCTCCTGTCACCATCCGGACCATAATTCCGGCATCCAAACAAGTCTTGACAGCTTCTTTCACCCCCGGACGGACCGGGTCCTTGATTCCAACAACTGCAATTAGCGTATAGTCGCTTTCAGGAATGTTTTCTTGATTACTACTGCCTTCGATATCCTTGAAAGCCAAACATAGGGTTCTGAGAGCTTCGTTGGCGAAACCGTTTATGACATCGGTGATATTCTTCCTCTGTTGTTCGGACAAGTTCTCTGATTTGCCATCCTTGTTGACAATCTTGCTGCAATTACGCAAAATGATTTCTGATGCGCCTTTGCAGAATGCTCGCAGCCCACCTTCTGGGAGAGCCACAAGCACAGACATCTTCTTCTTCACTGAGTTGAATGGCTCAACTTTCACGGTCTTCAAGTCTTTGCCTCGGGCACTATCATCGCCTTGAAAAAGCAATCCGAATTCTAACAAAGCCTTCTCAGTCGGAGATCCCAGAATGGTGGTCTTTCCATCTTTTTCTTTCACCACTTCTGAGTTAGTATTGGTGAATATCGAATGCAGAAGAATGCTCATCACTTTGTCGGGGACCAAAGCCTTCAAGATATTTGCGCTTTCATGGATTCTTACCTCTTTAGCTTCTCCCGAGACCCAAAGTTTCGTGACAACCATATGATTTGTAGTCAAAGTTCCAGTCTTATCCGTGCAAATGCATGTAGCCGAACCCATCGTCTCACACGCAGAAAGATGTCTCACGAGTGCCTTATCGCTCATCAGTTTCTTCATCGCGAATGCTAGACTCAGTGTCACTGCCAATGGCAGCCCTTCTGGAACTGCAACGACGAGTATAGTCACTGCAATGGCAAAGAAATTCAATAGGCTCAAGGCATCGCTCGTGGACCATTTAGATATATGATTGTGGAGTGCCTTCACGACAATAAACCGGGCAGTCAGAACCAGAAAGGTCAAGATCGCAAAAGCTAGCCCGATCTTCCCAATAATGGTGGCAACCCCATTAAGCTTCACTTGCAAAGGAGTCTCGTCTTCTCCCCCTTCGCTTAATGTCACCATTAATCTTCCCCATTCAGTCCTCATTCCCACTGATGTCACCAGCATTTTACCTGAACCCTCTTGCACTTTGGTCCCAGAAAGAAGAAATGGCCTCTTAGTTTCGATGTTCACTGGCTCACTTTCACCTGATAAGCTCGATTCATCAATCGTTAAGCTATAGCCTGCTATGAAAAGCCCATCTGCAGGAACTTGGTCTCCGATTGACAGATGAACGATATCTCCCACCACCAAATCATAAATTGAAATCCTTTTTCTGCTTCCATCTCTCGTGACTTGAACGATTATGTTCTTCTTTTCCCTATCTAAGTCCTTAAATTGCAACGACTGCTTGTAGTCGCTGATTGCAGTAACGAATACCACCAAGAGAATGCATAGTATTATCCCCATCCCATCATACATACCTTTCGGCCACCCTTCTGTGGCAATACCAACACCAACAGAGACGACAGCACAAACCATGAGAATGATCAAAGTTAAATCCTGCAAGGCATCCCAAACGAACATCCAAAATCGTCTAGCAGGCTTCTCGGCAAACTGATTGTAGCCGAATATATTCTGCCGCAGAGGTATATCACTCGAGCTGATACCGTCATTGAGTGAAACCGAAATTTTACTGGCGAATCCTTTGATTCCTCCGTGAGATTCAAATAACTTGGTGTTGTGGGAACGGACAATGGAAGCAAGGTCTTCAGGTTCAATGCTGAAACCTGCCTCCTTGACCTCATCCGTGAGCTTGTGCTCAGTTCGACTAACAGCTGTGATAAAAATTCCAAACAAAAACTCGAAAATCACTTTGAGAGTTTGGATGAAAACAAACAGTATAAGCAGTGTCGATAATCGTGTATAAGATCATACCATCGATGAAATGTAATGCTGCTTTTTGCACGTACAATGCCACTCGTATCTTCTCCTGTGAAAACATAGCTGCAGTAATCAACCTACCAAAACTCGTAGAAGAAACGAAATCTTACAATCTCTATCAACGACATGGATGACGGGTTTCCATCGTTGAAGACAGACACCATGGAAACAAGACCAAATTCGTAGCATAAAGTTTTGAAAGCTGAAACAGAGAATTCATATATAAAAGCTGCATCTGGGATAGTTGGTAGTGATCAAGCCTGCATATTCTTCAATATTAGAAGCATAGAGCTACCTGTATTTATCATTAATATACCTCACATGACATGTTCGTAAGTCAGCTGTCTTTGGCTGTTCAACTAGATAATATATATACAAGGAAATGGTCAAACAAAAGTATTTCATTTCATTTCATCCTAGCCATGATGTTCCAAAAACACTTCATCCAAACTCACCCTTTCACTAGTTTGATCTCGGCATATGACATCCATGAATATCGAGCTCTAGATACAGATAGATTGATGCAGAGAACCAAAATTGTCCTGTATTTGAGCTGATAAGCTCGTTTCGTTTCGTTTCTCACAGGGGAACGGGAAAAGGTCCTGATTCTCGTTCTCACAGTACTGAGCAGCTGATAAGCTCGTGTCGATTCACATGATCTCTCGTAAACCTTGATGTACGGAGTTTAGAAAGGTTATGATGTACTTGGTGCATGAAAGGTACACGAGTTGTTCCGAGACAAATATTGTAAGAAGTGGGAGAAAACATCGGTCGTTTCCGAAAGGGGAAAGGTGCTACTAAATCTATTGTGGGATGCTGCTATGAATGAGGACTTAATTAGGCTTCGTATGTAAACGTTGCAAAGAATGGTAAAGGAAACAGCTGCCATCACTACTATTCTTGGTTATAAATTTCAAAACTGCAACTTTTTTTTTCTAATTCAGGGATTTTCAGAGAAGATTACCCACATTTGGAATAGGCAGATTTGTCAATAAATAAGGGGTCGTTTGGTGGGTAAAATTTGGGCAGTAGCATCAGACAACCTGGCTGCCCTGCCCCCGGGTCAAGGATGATGAATGTATAAGATCATATCTACCTGTCTTTTACGCTACGTCAGATCGCCCGAAGACCCTCAAAAATTTATGGATGATTTTGATGCTAGATGGATAGTAAGGGGTCGACTACACATAAATCATACGAAATTCTTCCGTCTCTTCGTAGTGAAAAGCTCAGAGCGTTACACTTTCCTTTCTTCATTTATTTATTTTTTTCGATTTTTCCTTCGCATTATGTTGTTTGAGAAATTGGTTAATTGCATACATCTTGATTAGTCTACCGCTGAATAAAAAGTGCAAGAAAAGTCTTAATTTAAATATTTTAGTTTAATACTTATGACAATGCCAAAGAAGAGTCAACTGCAAACTCTTTGAAAATACCCCAACGGTAATGTATGAGCCAACCAACTTTCCGTAAGATTATCACAAGGACGCTTCTTCCCTCCTCTGACATCCGTTTTGATAATATTTTTTTTTTCCGTTTTTTTTTTTTTTTTAAATGTTCGTGATAACAACGTATTATCAAAGATATAATGGACCACATCACATGGTCACAAAGAAAAGAATGTTTGTGCCATTTGATTTTGTATCCTAAACCGAAAAACAGCCCCAACTAATAAAGCATAATCCTGTCATATCCAACAAAAAAGAGTGTCGGACCCTACCAATTTAAACCATAAAAATCTAATGAAACAATCTGTCCGTCATAATTTACGAAAGTTTAGAGGTGCTCTGAAATTCTTTTTGCAGTATTAATAAACTTTTTTTTTAATAATTTATATATACATATATAAAGTAATTTGTAATTAATGAAAAATAAATTTTTTTTTGGAGTAACACGTTTATTTAATTTCTAAAGAGTAAATTTTTAAAGTATTATTGAATTTAATTAAAATATTTAATTTGCATAGGGATTGAGGGCAAAAAAAACTTGGAGGATCATTATTAAAATGTTCTTTTTAGTTCATAAATTTTCTGGGAATTGGCCAGAGTCTACACTTAGGGCCACCCCCAAATCGGATAATATCAAACTAAAAATCCCCCCAAAAAAAAATAAATAAATAAATAAATATGTAAAATGTGTGAAATGATGATATCCCAATCTTAGGAAAACACACAAATTGACCACACATTGATTTTGCAATCAAGAAAGCGTACAATCTCGTGACCCATACGTACGTACGTACGAGGCCTAAGCCGTATATGGTTCGGGGCCGAATATAACTCTAGTTCGTGACATCATCTTAAACATACTTTCTTTGCGGTTGACATGTTCTTTTTTGTAGCGCAGATGGTCCGACAACAGAGTTATTCCAAGAACACTCGCAGATTATATTATCGGCGGAAATGTTCACGGTTTAATTCGATTTTACGTATATTTGATTGAAATTGTAATCAAACTAATTACTCGATTTTTAAAAAAATTTAAATCATAATCAAATTAATTCGCATCTTATGAACAATGATCAAATTAACTTTTTGAATTTTTAAACTAGAAATTGGCCTTATATTGACAAATCTAAGTACAAAACATATTAATTACAAGTAAATAACCATACAATCAGAGGCGGAGGGGGGGGGGGGACTGGAGGGGGCTGAAAACCCCTCCGTCTCGAAATTTTCCGTGATTTAGGACTACCATAGGCGAGCAAAACTGGGGAATAGCCCCCTTCATTTTTTTCGGTGAACAAGGTCTCTGGCTATTCTGTTTTCAGCATTATTTTTTTTCCTGAAATCAAAACGATGTCGTTTTGATTAATGTATTTGCAGAAAAAAAAAAAGAAAGAAAAAAAAATGCTGAAAGCTTAAAAAAGAAACGGGCTTTAGGCCCAAGTTGATTTTCCAAATCATAACGTGCTGGCATGCTGCTGCCCCTGTTGCCTCAGGCGAGCATCCCTTCTTGGTGATTTCCAAGTTGATTTCCATGTTTACAAGTTGATTTTCAAAATCTCCAATAATTTTAGGTACTCATCACTTCTTTTTCTCTTAATATTATTTAGATTTTGGGATGAGTTGTAGGGTTAAAATTATTTACTTAATTTTGTGATAAAAATTAAAAATTATTAATTGTGATTATTTTCGTTGTGATTTCTAAGTTTTATCTTTAATTTATAGTTGTTGTTTGTTCCATAAATAATTATTTTTGTGAATTGTGGCTATTTTGTGCCATAATTTAGAATTTTTGTGAATTTGTGATAGTCTCACCCGGATTTTATTTTTTTGGGGGCAGCGTCCCCGAACCCGTATTATTTAGCCCCCCCTCATAAGATTCCTGGCTCCGCCCCTGCATACAATATGGACATAATTGTTCTTTTGAAGTATAAAACAGCTAAATGAGAGAATTTTTTAGTATATCTAGGTTAATACTAACAAAACACAGTGTATATACACCTAAAATATGTATTAGATGACTTCGGTTTGATTCTATTTTGGGAGTATAAAATATTTTCCAAATCGCAACCAATCCAAATTTTCAATTTTCAAATTCTCTAAAACCAAAAGCAATCCAATTCTTTGATTCGTTTTCTTTTTCATCGATTCGATTGAATTGGTTTGATTGGAGCGATTTTTTAAAAAATTTGCACTGCCCTATTATTAGGTGCCCTAATTCCTTTTCCATGTACATAGTTTTTGAATTTAGATTTTTCAAAACATGGTACAAACTTCACAATTTCATATTAGTAAATTTCTCGTCTTAAGTTTTTCACAAAATCTTATTATGTATTCCCATTCGTTTGAAATGATTATCACAATTCGTTTACGATGACGAACAATTAAAACACTCGTTTCGAGATGGAAGTGGTGTACCATCTTATTATTAAGTTGTTAGATGGTCCAAACTCAATTTCAAGCCATGAAACCACTTATTGATAAAGTTAAAGCTAATATGATGCTTAGGAATACATGGGTTTCGAGTGTAAAGGTATGAAACATGAGGGAGTTAGTTTAAAATATATAGTTGAGGTTAGTTAGAGTTAGTTATAACGGTAATTTCCTATTAAAAGATTCTTGTATATCCGGAGATTACAGAATGTTCAATACAATATGAAAAATCGTTTCTCTATAACAATTTTTTTTCAAAGCTTTCGTGTTTGATTAACTCTAGTTCAAAATCCATGGCAATCGATCTTCCTCTAGTTGATGATCTCCCTTAGATCAATTTGATTCTCCAGCCATCACATCCTCTCTTCTTTCACCCTAATGATACTCCAAGAAATTAGTACTCTTACTCGCAAGAATTATGTTGCCTGGAAATGAAGCATCTATTCGTTGTCTGTAAAGCTCAAATTAGGGTTTATTGCTGGTGCACATAAATGTCGTGAACCAGACTTGAATATTATCCGCATTTGAAAGCGTTATAATCATAAGATAATTGTATGGATCTTGAACTCTGTAAATTCTGAAATTCGTGCTAGTATTGTATATTTGCCTAGAGCTAAAGATATGTGGGATAATATGGCTACACGTTTTATTCAGAACTAGGCCATTATCCAAATGCATGTCACCGGTGCTTTTTTGCATGGTGATCTACATAATGATGTTTTCACGACATTGCCTAAAGGCTATTGTGTTCCCTCATCTGTTGGTCTTTATCTCTCCAAACTTGTAGTGTGTAAATTGCATGAATCACTCTATGGGCTGAAGCAGGTCCGAAAGTAGTGGTTTCAAAATTTACAAGAGGCTATCCTGAAGTATGGTTTCACACAGTGTTAATGATCACACTCTCTTCAATGGGACCAAAAACTCAACCTTTCTAGCACTTGTGGTATATGTAGATCATCATGATGCCACTACCATCTCTAGTCCTAAAACGTATCTATAAACACAGTTTGCTATTAAATATTTGGGAAGGTTGAAGTTATTTCTTGGTCTAGAGGTGGCTAGATCAATTGATAGCATTTATCTTCAGCAAAGGAGGTATGACATTATTTCAGACACTCGTCTCAACAACTCAAAACCATCCAAAATTCACGTTGAACAACATCATGGTCTTTCTAGTGACGAAACTCCTCTTCTACCTGATCCAAATACCTAAAGAAAACTTAATGGGAGACTCATTTACTTAACAATATCAAGACCAGACATGCCATACAGAGTTTACATTATATCTCAGTTCATGTCCAGGCCTACTCAGGCTCACATGACAATAGCTTTAGAACAAGTCAGATGTCTCAAATGAACTATTGGTCAAGGCATTTTATTTTCAGCCTCTTCTTCTCTTGCATTATAAGCCTATATGTGATGTTGATTAGGCTTCTTGCCAACTACAAGAAGTTCACTTTTTGGTTATTGTGTCAAATTGGGCGACTCCCTTATATCATGTAAAGCTAAGAAACATCTGACTTTTTCCATGTCCCCTATTGAGGCTGAATATAGGGTAATGACAAATGTGTCTTGTGAACTCACTTGGATCATTGCATTACTCAAACACTCCTGCATCACCATCACACATGTTTTATATTTTGATAGTAAATTTGTTATGAGCTTGGCCTTCAATTTTTTTTTTTCATGAGAGGACCAATCATATTGCGATAGAATGTCATCTCATTAGAGAGATAATTCAGTCTGGATTCTCACTCCTCCTTATGTTGCTTCATGTGATCAAGTAGCTAATCTGTTCACCGAGGCATTTTCGTCTCTTCAATGTTGGAAAATTATGTTACACCCATTTTGGTGTCACACTAACTTTGAGAAATTTTTGAAGTGGGTCTCACTACTCCATTGGAGTGGGTTCGAGCTAATACGTGTATTCCACTGTGGGGGCTACTACGTGGAAGGTCGCACGACAAAAATACTCAAAAGAGTTAATGTTAAAATTGACCTTGAAAATAATTCGTTGAAGAGAATTTTGTGAAAGATCCCACATTGAGAGAAGACCAAAGCCTAAGGTAGTTTATATGCCTTAGTGTTTGATGTAAGGGCAAGCCCTTAGGGCATCCAAGTTCTGGAGAGAGGAAGACCTATACTCCATGCACGTGCCGCTGCTGCCACCCATTCGGCCGGCTCAGCTCGGTTCGATCGCGCGTGTGAGTGTTTGGCTCGTGGGTTAATCTTTTTAAACCAACCTTAGTTAGTAAATTAACAGACTCATTAACTTACTAACAGATCTACATTATCATTTAGAGTTAGTAACTGATTAGGAATCTATCTATCCAGATTTAGAGTCCAACCAAAAATTGGAAACCGAAACCTGAAAGGACTCTTCCTCTTTTTGGCCACATAAAGCAGATCATGTCAGGAGTTCTAGACATCTCTTCAGATCCAAAAATTCCCTGGATTCGTTTCTCTCTTCCCTCCTTCGTGCAATTTTTTGTGCAAAAGAAATCAGGTTCTATTTCATTGTTCGAGCATTGTCGGTACGTGCTTCACCGATCGTGTAATCGAATGAGTACTGGGAGGTGTATTGTTCCGTCTAATCCAAAGACACCGGAGGACAATTTCGCTTTAAGAAAATTGTATTCAATACGAGATCCTTGATAGGTTTTAATCCACGTTCGTAAGATTCTTAATCGAGGTACTGTTTTATCGTTTAAGCTTTCATATTTCGATTTTATTTATCAATATTAATTTTACTAACATTCAACTCACACATCTGCTCTCCAAACTGCAGGTTTTCAATCTCTTTACATCCTTTGATTTGAGGGTGGGGGGAAGAAAGCAAAGGAAGATGGTTTAGGAACATTGGGGTGTCGAGTGTACTGATATGAAACATGAGGTAGTTAGTGTAAAATAGTGAGGGTTATAAGTTAGAGGTAGTTAAAACTACCTCTTAGATCCTTGTATATTATATATATATAGAAAAATGATCAAATACAAACCATAAATATCGTACAAACGTGCGAACTGTTGTATCTTAATACTTTTTTGTTGTATCTTC
>JAOWAN010000051.1:7356348-7367113 GCA_028566635.1 Lobelia cardinalis | reverse complement strand
TTCTTTTTGGCCATTCCAGCTTTGTAGAGGATAAACCAACAAATCTGGGCAGCACTCAGAAATCACCAAAGAAGCGGTGGGTGGTGGGTGGTAGATGGTTGGTGGTGGTGGTGGGTGTATTTAAGGAAGAAGAAGATAGTGCAAAATGTCTTCATTACCCTTGTATTTATAAATGAATTAACTAAATTGCCCATGACTAACAGTCAAAATTAAGAGTTGACTAACAGAGGGACCAATTTCGACGAATTTGGCTAAGTTTGGTCGTTCATATTGATTTCCGAACATCAGGGACCCCCCATAGAATCCGAAAAAGTTCAGGGACCATTTATGAAGTTGTCCCTATAATTTAACCACCTGCATTCTTCTATCCAAACAAAACCCAAATGGCAAAATCCACTTTCACTTCTTTCTCTCTCCCATCAAACCCACATCCTCCCCTACCCGCCTAATTTTAACCAAGCTTTATTTATAATAAAACCTAATTTAGGGTTTTATTATAAAGTTAAATTTCACCTTCAACTGCCATGATTCTTCTATCCCTCCCCTTCCCTCCTCAAGCCAAAACACCAACCCGTACCCACATACTGTAATGGACATAAACCCCTAATTTTAACCAATGCTTTATAATAATAACAAGAAGTAGAAGAAGAAGAAGAAGATTGGGATGATTGGGGTTGTCTTTTCTCTTGAAACTCATGGTCAAAAAGCAGTCTCCAGTTCCTGTTATGATTTTAAAAGGATCTCTGCCTAGAACACTTCTTCTGCACTGCATCTGGTTACTGCAAGTTTCCCTGATGGTTTTCTTGTGCAGACTCTTTAAGCTACATTCTTGGCTAAATCTTGAAGAGAAATATCCATTATTCTTGTAGTGTGTTTAGTGAGTGTAACATGGGTTATTGACTGTGGAAATAACTCTGGTTTTTGTTGGCAAAAAGATGGGTGGCGAAGCCGCTGGGTCGTGTCGGATTGGAAAAGAAGTAGTGAGGGAAAAGTTGGTTCATTTAAGCACACTGCAGGATCGTGGTCCGCTGACCCAGATGATAAAGGTATTGACCTCTACCTTTCAGTTTCCCCCGACACAGTCTACAAGTTTATATAATATGTAGATGGATGCTAGTTTGAGCGTATATGCACTGAATTTTGAGTCACGATATCACGTAATGATGAGTGCAATTTTACATACAACAACAAACCAACCAGTCCAATGATTTCAAACCATCGTGCACTAATTAGTTAGCTGTACCACTCTGTTGTCTGAGATTCTTCTGTTCTTCTAGATTACTCTCTTTAAAAAAATTCTTGGATTTTGTTGGAGGAAAGGATGACGGTTGGAGCAGGGATTTCAGCGGGTGATGGGAAGTGGAATGTGCTGGGAAATTGGGTATAGACGGAGGTTCATGACAACAGTGTTCCGACTCCGGCTACCGGCGGCGGAATGATGAACGAACCTTCATCGGTGTCCAATCAGATCATTCCTGTAGCTCTCTTTTCTTCCCAATCGGCAATTGAGATTAAAGGAAATTATCATTTTTCCTGATTCAATTGCTTTTTGTTTCAGAGGGGTATAATGGTACTACAAGCATACATCATGGTTTATATTTCAATTTGGCCCTGGAATATGGATGGCAACGAACGAAATGGATGGCACGGAGGTTTGACCCTAAAGAAAAATCTCAAGAGGGGGTACCGCTCAAAACCCGATATCTTTTTTTTTTTTTTTTTGGAGGGGGAGGGGGAAGAGTTGTCCTAATTATCCCTCGACTCTTAGTAGGGAGAAAGTACCTGGGCACTTGAAAGTAACATGATTTGAGTGAAGCCATATCCAATGTAGAAGTAGCTGGAATTAAGGGTGACGTGATCAAGTTATGGGTATCCAAAGAAACCAAGGACTGGGCATTGTTATCAGCATCATCAGCGGCATTGGTGGAGAATGCTGTCCTGTGAACTCTGGTGGTTTTCGGTGATGCAAAGAGAGAATCAGGGAGATTGTGCTCCAAGCTACACCCAGAAACCCAAAATCTCAAAAATAACTCATGTAGGATCAAAAAACACGATTGTTAAAGTCTACAACAATGCTTATACTATTAGCAGCTAATAATCAGCTGACTGAGTTTTCAAAGGATTTTGATGTTATAGGTTACCCTTTCCCAATCTGAATGGTAAAAGTAGAATACCTTTCAGAAAAATCAATTTCATCATGATGAGGGCTTGATTTACCATTGCCATTCTCATCACTTGTGCAATCAGATGATTCTTTCTCTTTCTCTTTCTCATTCTCATTCTCATTCTCATTCTCCCTCTCTTTCTCATAACCATTCACAGTCTGGTGATCATCTACACTGACAATCACTGGTGTACCCAACCTAGACATGAAGTCATCCTCTGCAACAAAACATGGGAATACAATCAACTGACTTGGACATTATTCAAACTTTAATAACTACAATTATACTGCTAACCCTCAGTGCAAATATGAAACTGATAGTTGACAAAACTGAGGAAATGAAATGAATTGAGGACACCAACCTTCGGGACTGCTACGGTCCGAATGGGAATGGAAAAATGAAGAGTGACCAAGAAAACTTGGAGATTGGGTGGGCAAGGGAATGGCAGCACCGGTAGAGAGGGCACGTTGATGGTGGCTTCTCTTCACATCAAGAAGTTGCAGACCCATGAGCCTACGATTCTGGATCTCAATTGCTTGCTGCAAATCTGCTTGCTCCTCCAACTTCCGTCTCCACAACAAATCTTGGGTGTTGTACAACATCCGGGCCCCTAATCAAAACCAAACATAGCAAGACTACATAAAATGCGACATACTGGCATGCATTGCTGAGTTCTTCAGGAAGGAAATAAGAGGTTCGGTCCAAGTGCTTACCAAGCTGAAGATCAAAAGGGTCTCTAGAATCAAATTCAGTAGGGCTGCCACAAGAAGAGTACTCTCCCATCTCCATTTGCTTCTGTTGCTTCCTGCATTTTACAACCAACATTATGAGCATACAGACAAATTTCACACATGCACGCGAACACAAAAACAAACCATGTAAGAATGAGAACCTGAACTTATCAGGGACTTTTCCCTTCTCCTTGTAAGGCTTCACAAGAACACGAGCATCACACACAAAATGAGGATTCCCCTTGGCATGAATGAGCTTAACAGTGTCTGGATACACAAATGTAACAAAACCAAACATTCTCTTTTGCTGGTATGGTATCCTCACATCTTGCACAGGTCCAAACATGCTTCACCCAAAATAATTGATAGCATATCCAATTACATCAGCTAACAAAAATCCTAACTGTTAAACATATGATCAATACCATCATACCAATAAACAAACCTGAAATAGTTGGAAACATCTTCTTCTTTGAAAGTACTATCAGCCGGAAAAGTCAAGTAAATCTGACGCGAGGCTGGGTTCACCATCTCCATCCCACCATTCATCAAGAACTCATTTCTTTCCAGCCTGTTTCTAGCAAAGTTGTTCATCTCCTCGCCCATCATCAATGCTGCAGCAGCAGCTGCCCTGAACACCCAAACTCAAACATATTAAATACACCCTCAAGAAAGAAATGTACTTGAAACCCTTTTGGTAGAGAAGTTAACACACCTTGGGCTTTCATTTTGTTGTTGCTGGAGAAGAAAATTCATACAATTTCTTGGCGAACAAGGAAAATTCGACGAACCCATCAACTGCGAAGCAATAGCTAACCGTTGCTGGTGAGCAGACTTAGATCTAAACAGGTCCTGGCAATGCTTCATCATATCCAGCTTATTCGTGTCCAACGACCCGACCATCGCTGCTCCATCATCTCCGTGAACAAACCTACAGCTCGTGCCGTTCTTACAATACCCTCTAGCAAAGTACAAACACGGTTTCCACCCAAACCCACCACCCAGATCATCGGTACCACCTCCCAAACATATATCATTCATCGAGCAGGTCCGCCGGTGGGGACACGAACTACCCAAGTATGGGCTGGAATCTAAGTAGGGTTCACCCGGGTAAAAGTAATCCGGACTCTCGGGCACAAGCGGAGGCGACAACCCGTCATTGAGAAAAGAAAGCTGCTCTTGTAAATGAAACTCATCGATTAAATCATTCTCACCAGCAATGACACCGTTACAGTAGAAGGGTGGTGCTAATGAGTTCATTGATGATGGAGAAGACCCATATCTAAAATTACTCAACCCGTTACTTGAAGGAGCTGACCGCGGAAATGGAGCAGTATTGTTACTGCTGAATGCACTAGGGCTAATGAGATCTTCTGTATTTGGATAATCGGAACAGTTTGGAGAGTTAGCCCAAGAAGACAAGGGATTGGGTATGCTGAGAGGAGAAGGGCGATTACTGGTTCCATTGAGAAATCTTGAAGATGCAGACGAAGAAGAATTCTGTCTAGAGAACGGCGAGGGAGACGACGGTGAGGACGGTGTAGACGGGGTGTTCGACATAAGGCCGAGTTCTATTCTAGCTTTGAGTATTACGGAGCGGATAAGCGACTCAGGGCCGAAAGCCAGACGAATCATTTCTTTCTCGCCGTGGTCTTGAATCAGGAGGAGACCCATGATTTTAGAAGCATTTTCAGGATCCAAGGTTTGGATCCTCGAGAAGACAACGCTTGTTGCTTCATATGAATCCATCTTTATTGGTTGTGGGTTCTTGGTCTAAACTTGTTTGTAGTAGCTGTATTGAGTAAAGAGTTAACTTCTTCAACCACCAAAAAACCCCATACCTACCACTTGTTTCAAACCAGCAAGCACAATACAAGTACTAGTATCTCATTAGCTCTTTCTCTAGCTCCTGCATAAAGATTAAAAAATAAACGAATCAAAAAGAAGGTTTTGATAAAGAAGGGAATTCCCGTGGGGGAAGGAAAAAAGGGTTGCCTCTGGAGTGAGTCAGGAGTGTAACCGTTCGGCCTGATTCGGTTTAGCCAAGGCCATCAACTGAACCGCCGTCAATCGGTTCCAGATTTGACAACTCGAACCGTATCATCTTCACTACCAACAAAACTGAATAGAAGCAAATCATTAGGTTCTTGATTTTCGATAAATTAATCAAGTGAATTTCGACATTTCAAAAAATAATGCAATAAAAATCAAACTATAATATCCTTTCGCACCAACATCACTTGCAGAACATACAATTTGCAATTACAATGGGCAAAAGGAAAAAAGCCAATAAAAATAAATCTGATTTTACATCACCCAAACATTGAACTACATTGCTCTTATAAAAAAAGGCAATTCACTCTTGAAACTTGAAAATGCTTCAGTTTTGAACTCTGCATGTGTTGCTTTAGAAGTAGTATGAGTATTTTCGAGCTAGTCGGAGGGGAAGCTTTAGTTCAGATCTGTGACGGAGTCAAGCACTAGTACGAGTAGATCAACAAACCTTGGCTCCGATGATGTAGATAGGGCCGGCGAGATAAATGACTTCGAACGATGCACTCTCTTACAAAGGTGCGGTGGTAACTAGAAGGTCCGGCGGGAAAGGCGGTGTCGGGAGTTGAGGCGATAAACGGTGTTGGTGTGGTGGTGCGGCGATGCGATGCGAGTTTGAGGACCGAGGATAAAATGATAGTAGTAGTAGAAGTAGTAGTATTAGGGTAAATCCACTTTCTACTTTCAACAGAAATCTAAAAGTATTTATTTATATTTTATTTGTGGGCCAGTCGATAGCCCTATTAGCCCATAATCTATCTCTCATCTTCTAATTTTTAATACTAATCCTTCAATTTATATTAAATTTTTAAGTAAATGTTTCAGCAATTACAATTAAGATTTGGGTTAATCTCATTTTACATCCTAATGTTTTTATAGAGTTTTGAAACAGGCCCCCAGGTTTCAAAAATTTCGAAATGAGCCTTAATGTTGCATTTTTATTTCAAAATGGAATTTTTTTGACGAATTCGTTAAAACTTAACGAATTTCAACTCATGTGCAAAACACTTGAGTTTTTTAAGGGTTTTTCTGTCATTTTATCCCTATATAAAGTTCAGAACTTAAATTGAAATTTATCAAAATAAATTTTAATATTTTTTTCAAATAAAATTAAATTTTAATTACGATTAATTATAATTAAAATTTAATTAAATGTTTATAAAAGTTAATTAAAATTTTAAATTTTAATTATAATTAATATTAAATTTAAATTTAATTAATTAATTTCTTAATAATAAATATCTTAATTAAGTAATCTTTGAATTAATTCATTCCTTAATTAACCCTAATTCCTAATTAAATTAACTCTAATTCCTACCGTAAATTAACCCTAGTTCCTACCTTAATTAAATTATCATTAATTAACCCTAATTTCTACCTTAGTTAAACCGTCACCCCACCCCCACTTCACCACCAGCAAACCACCACACCCACCCACCAGCATTCCGCCATCTCCAACACCATCACCCCCACTGCGCCACCACAACTCAAACCATTCATGACCCATCTTTCTCGTTTTCATCCCACCATCCCCACCAAAACCCACCACTTTCAACCTCCATTAACAAATCCAGTTCTGGGTTACCCTCACTGCACCACCACACCGTAGTAAATAGAAAAAGACCGCAGCAACAAAATAACACAACCGAGAGCTCACACTAGCCACCACCATCTGGAGCGAGTGTGAAGTCGAAATGGCGAGCTGCAGTTAAGGGGGGTGAAGGACGGGTGATGAGGTGTAGAGAGAGAGTGGCATAGGTTGGTGAGAGGGAGAAAGGGTGTGGGGGGTTTAGGTGGGGTGGAGAGAAACGGTGATATGGTGGGTTATAGATATCATCTGAGTTAAAGGAGGGACGTCGGAAAGAATGGAGAGAAGAAGGGGGGAATAGATTGGGTACGACGTTGTTGGAGGATGCCATGGGAAGAGGTTGGCGGCGGCGGAGTAGAGTGAAGGCAGTGGTAGGTGGTGCATTTTGTGGGTGGAGAGAGATGGAACCGACGTTTTAGGTGGAGGCTGAGTGGTATACGGTGGCTGTTAAAATTTTTATCAATCTAATCCTTCAATTTATATTCAATTATTCAATATATTAACAAGCTTTCAGCAATTACTGCTAATTAAATTTAACTATAAACTTAGTTATATATATAAATTTTTATTTTTTTTAGATTTAATTAATAATTATAAGTTTTCAAGCGCATAATTTATTGATAATAATAAATCAACTTTTTATTTTTACACATATCTTCCGTGTCATTTTTACTAGTTACTATTATTATTTTGTAGGTAGTCAAATTAGAACCATACAGAAAATGAGAATTTAACAACCTTTAAAAGCCTTTAAATTTAAGTATTTGAATAATTAAAATTAAATTGAATAGAAACACTAATCGATAATAATTCTGTAATAAAGTAAAAATAGAAGAATAAGTACTTGATTTTCTCTCAAGTCTAAAAATGTGATTTACTTTAAAATAAATATCTAAAATTTTATAATTTGAAATTAAATATAATTACTAATTCTTATTCAAGACTAAATTTTTTTTAAACAAGATCAATGAAAAAATATTTTTTAATAATATTTTTAGTCCAACTGTAAATCATAAATTTAATTTTATAAATATGAACCATGAAATCTATTTTTGTAGTACAAGTTGAATTTCATTGTTAACAATATTAATTTTATTGTTTACAGTTGTAAAACAATGTTTATGCTATTTTCATTGTAAAATTGAATTTTATGATTCACGATATTGATTTCATAATTAATACTTATTTTTTATGCTCCATAATTGTGAATGCTTAAGTTTGATTAATTTTTGTCTAAACCAAGTGTTCAATAACTGTGAACTATTAGAATAATATTGTGAGTCATGAAATTTAATTTGCACCAAAAAATGGACTAAATCATAAATTGTAATTAAGAACCATGAAATCAATACAATTAACCATAAAATTCATTTTGTACTGAAAAATAGATTTCATGATTCATATTATTAATTTCATAGATCATAGTCGTAATTTCATGGCTCATCGCAGTGAAATACTTGGTTCAAATAATGTTTTAACACAAATTGAATTTTATAGTTCACAATTTAAATTTCATTGCTCATAGATGTAATTTCATGGTTCATACAAATTTTCACTATAAATAATTTCATGGTTCATAATTATAAAATTAAATTTTGTGGTTTACGACGTTTATTTCATGGTTCATAGTTAAACTAAAAAACATATTCGATATATATTATTAATTGATCTTGTTTGAAAAGAAATTTAATTTTAAATAAGAATTTGAAATCAGATTTTAATTTTGAGAATTAGATTATGAGATATGAGCATTTAAAAGAGATGGTGAAAAAAAAATTTATCATCGCACGTAATGTAATGATAGATTATTCAATAAATTATGTTCACATTTTATTTAATCTCAACCGCATTTTCACTTCTAATTCAATAATCAAAATTAATTCCTAAATTTTTAAAAATATTTAGGTTCTAAATAGAACACCACCCTATTATTCTTATCTTAAAGATGGATGGGCCAACTTAAAGTCCTGTCACACATTTAAAATATTTATTAATAAATTTCATTCCGTAATTTACATAATATAAACGAAGTATATTTTAGTTTTATGACGGAAGGAAGCATTTTTACGTAATTTATTCCATAATTTTAATTTAGTACTTCCTTTTTGAATGTTTATCCATATATATAACCACTTTGAAATATCAAGCTATAATATGTACTATTTTTTTCTGACTTTGATTGTTCATATTCGAAATAAGATAATTTTATCACATATTATAGAAATATATATATAATTTAGCTTGAAACTAAATTTAAACTTCCAAAGATGAATCCTCAACGGAGGGAGTAAATAAGAAGAATTTAAAATTTAATTAATATAACATTTTTTTTGTCCATAACTACTTGAAAAGATTAAATCAAATAATAAATTACTTTTCTATTAGTATATGTGATATTTCAATTGGATTAAAAACATATACACGTACATACATATAAAATATAAAACATGTAAATATTTAGTCAATTGAGTTTGATTTTATATTCGGTTTGATTCAGTTAAAACTAGAGGTTAATTGAATTTCTTGCAAGTCCCCACCCACATACCATTCAATATTCTTCGACGTAAACACTTTTAATCAAATCAAACCATTTCGTTCACACAATTTTTAAATCTTCACCGAATCGCTATTGATCAAAATTGAACGAAACTATCAATTCAGTTCCATTTATCGATTTTATGATTTGAACTTACATTTCAATCTCACTCTAACCAAACAACTTTAAAAAATGACGACATTTTTCATCAATGATGCTGAAATATGTCTTTCGGTCTCTTTTAAATTCAGATTTTCAATGTCAAATGGTATATCATCTCTTATGACATTAAATTTAAAAATGACACATATGCTAAATTTTAGATTTTAAAATTTTAGGATCAATTTTTAAACAGTTGAAATAAAATAAAAATATATATATAACACAAAAAGCGATAGTCTCTCATGTACCACTCATACAAACTATCCAAAATCAATCATTCTTTTTTCTTGCACTTTTCTCTTTTCATTTCCCTCAAGATTGTAAACCAAAAAAAATAGGTAAACACGTAGGCAAACCAATGAAAGGAAATCCTAATTATAATGAGGAACAGCTAAGAATTAGGAAACATAATGGGATTAGACCAAAATTTCTGTGATCCCCACGAGCTGTCTTGACCAAGAATGATGATGATGATTATGGAATATGTTAATGATTGATTAATGTGTGTTTTATTTTGGGAATTAGTAATTGGTTTGGCAGCTGATAAATAAATACGGAATACTACAGTAATAAAGAAACAAAGTAGTACGTAGCTAGCTAGGTCCACAGTTAGCAATATTGCTATTCTTTATCCAATCTTATTATAGACAACATCATTTGGGATCATTAGGCGCTCATGTTCCCACCAACATAAAAAACTTGTATTATGTCCCCCCCCCCCTCCCCTCACCCCGAAAATTATGCGGAGTGCCTAGACACTCCGTGTTAGAAGTGTCATAATGCACATGACGACTATAAATTATGCACATATAACATTTATGTGCATTACTAATTATGTTATGTGCATATTTTATAACGTTTATATGCATTAAGGCACTTTATGAGTAAGGAGTGCCTAGACACTCCATATAACGATTCCCCTCTCTCTCTCTCTCTCCCTCTCTCTCTCTCTCTAAATGTATTTGCATGTGTTTTGGTTGAACAAGTAGCTGATTCCAATTAATTTAGATAATTAGGGCCATTGAACTCCTTTAATTATGCTAATTGCGGGTGACACTTACCAATGGCATGTAAAATAAAAATGACAATATTCACATATGTAGAAAGAGCCATGCTGGGGTTACCGCAAATTTCAATCGCATGCATTGCGGAGTTATACCTTTGCATCAAGGTATAACTCCGCAATGCATGCGGTTGATTGTGCGGTTGAAATTTGCGGTGTATAAAGCGTTTTCCATGTAGAAAATAGTGAAGGAATAGATTAATGTGTGGGTGTGGCATATATTGTACATGAGACATTAATAATTAATATTAAGGGTAAACTGCAAAAAAAATCACTCAACTATACCCGTTTTTTACATTCAGTCACCGAAGTATTTTTTTTATTGTTTATCATCATCGAACTTTCATTTTTCTCTTGAAAGGCCACTCCGTTAAATTTTACCGTTAATTGACCGTTAAGTCACTTGTTTTGAAGTGCAAAATGGTCCAACAGATTAAAATTATAATTTTAAAACAAAAGGGTGCATTG
>JAOWAN010000051.1:7326817-7346807 GCA_028566635.1 Lobelia cardinalis | reverse complement strand
GGAAGGGAGGGGGAAGGGGGAATGGGGGTGAGGGTGTGAGGGGTGGGTAGGTTTTTTGTTTTTGTTTTAATTTTTTTAAAAAAATTACATTAAACCCTCTAAATTTTAGTTAGGGTTATAATAAATATAATCTTTAAATTTTGTAAGTTTCACAATGTACCCTTTTAATTTAAAATTATAATTTTAATCTGTTGGACCATTTTGCACTTCAAAACAAGTGACTTAACGGACAATTAACGGTAAAATGTAACGAAGTGGCCTTTTAAGAGATAAATGAAAGTTCGATGATGATAAACAATAAAAAAATATTTCGATGACTGAATGTAAAAAATGAATATAATTGAGTGATTTTTCTTGCAGTTTACCCCAATATTAATAATGATGTGAAAATACAATATGTAGGTAGGTATATATCAATTAGCTAGGAGTAGTACACTTATACAATAAACAACCAATAAATGTCTCATACATAATTATGGACCGAATTAACGTGGGGCCCTGGACTACTGTCTCCCCAAAAATAATTGTTGTGATCATATTGTTTTGCAGGGGTAGTGAGTGTGGACGTTGAAAGAAAGAGAAAGGGTTGGTATGATGGTGTCATATCATATATTAATTAATAGAAAATTACAGAAAGTGTGGGAGATTTTGTATGCGAAGCAGCTTGGTTTTTATTTCTTCTCCTTTTCTTCACTTTTTTTTTTCCTTTCTATTTTACGGTATATTTTTTTATTTTGGCTATAAAGAGGCCCAGAAAGGGATCAATGTTCTATTTTTCATCTCTCGCTAGTAGTCGCTATTCTTTAGTTCGATGGCAAAGTAAGTAATAGATTTGAAATAAGAATTAAAATTTGACTTTTGACCGATACAGTGTGGGAGTTTTATTTATCCAATGGTGGGTAGCTATTTGTATTTATCAGGATCCGTCCTCTTATTTATCGAGTTCTGAATTACTGTAATTTACCTACTCTTTTGAAATATGGAACAATATATGAGGGGTGCTGAAATAGACGATTTTCAAACAAATAGTAGCACTTCTTTCTTTCTAATGTCACCTTGTCCCAGGGGCGGAGCTAGGATTTTCTTGCCGTAGGGGGCCAGGGGCGAGATTGTATGGAAGTTGCTCTCGATTTTTTTTTTCGAATTGGACAAGTAAACAAATGAATCGAATCTATGAAAATTAAAAATTTAAGGGAGAATACCATAATAATTCATACACAAAATAATCTCTATCGATTTAAAATATTATAATTTAAACACTAGATCTCGTAGCGCCCGACAATTAACCCTTACGAGTATTCATATCTTGAAATCGCTTCAAGATTCTTTGAATAACACTAAATGAACAATCATAATCATATATTAAAACCAAAACCACTAAACGAAACGAAGTAATGCAATTTTAAACGAAACGAAATGAAGTAATGTAATTTTAAACGAAACTAAATTAATTCATATTTAAAAATATATAAATATAAAGACAGGCTAGTATTGGATAAGAGGTATTGGATAAGAGGTATTGGAATTGTCCGAATGGAACCCTGCGACGGCTAATTACAACTGTATTTTCTTGAAATTTAAAATGTGTGATTTTAAGCTTAATACACTCTCAGCCTCTAAAGTCTATCATTTTCATGTTATTGGGTTTTCAAAAACCAGCTAACTCTTAGAATTGAAGTTTTTCAGAGAAATTAGGGCAATCATTGCACATCTTTGCAAAATTTAAAAACTAGATCAATTTATAAATTAGGACAAAAGATCATATCTGATTGAGGATGAATGACGCCGCAGCACAGCCGTCGCACCGCACCGCCCTTTGGATTTTCGTCTTGCTCAGTTCTCAAGTTCTCGTCTCAGAACGGAGAGAAGAGAACCAATCTTCGTTGTTTTATCACCCCCCCCTTTTTTTTTTAAAAAACTCAAAACGAAACGACGTCGTTTTGAAATGAAAATTTCATTTAACAAAACGACGTCGTTTTGAAATAAAAATTTCATTTAACAAAACGACGTCGTTTTGTCCTAAGATTTTCAAAAAAAAAAAAAAAAATACAGATCTGATGTTACCTACCGCCGGAGTAGAAAGGTGGGGTCGAAAATCTCCATTTTTTCCGGCAATACACCTACCAATGAAAAAAATTTTCAGTACAATGGGATCGATCGACCCACCCGACCCCACTGGATCCGTCCCTGCCTTGCCCCACGCGAAATCAATTCCATGATAGAGCTTTTTCTCTTTCTCTCTCTATATATATATATCAAAGATTCAAAACACAAAATACCCAATTCCAGACTTCATCATAATTTACAGCACACAATTACTTTCCAGCTCCCTTCACAATGATTAATAAAAGAATTTTCTAAAGAACTTGGTCAAAAATTACCAATACATCTAAAATTGATTCTTTCTGGACCAATGGTTGAGCGATTAATGGGAGCGCTCACTGTAAAGAGTATTAATTTATGACTTTTTTTAGTTCATTTAATTAAATATTGATCACATATTTATAAAAAGTTTACATAATATAATGCATATACTAAAAATATTTATGATAAATTAATTATTATTTTTAAAATGATTAAAGTCTTGTAATTTAAAAACTTAATAAATATTTATATTAGCTTCTCAACAAAATAGTTATTATGCTACATCAATCAATCGAACAAAATTAACCGAAAAATCGTAAATTTATATCTTTATATCAAGATTATAAATTCATAATACACGCCCTTAATTGGTTGATATGTGTGTTTTCTATAATATAATGCTAATCTATTCCTTACCATTTATTATGTTTGTTTATTAATCCATTCCATAGTAGTGGGTGGGTTTTGGTTGGGTTTGGAGGGGTACTTTCCACTCATGGGGTTTTTATATCTGAAGAAAAAGTTCAATTTCAGTCCGATTGAGGCAAGCTTTTCATTTGGCATGTCAACATTCGGCGGTCCTTTTTACAATTGTGATGGCTTCCCCATGAAAGGGATAATTGAGGGAAATTTTGCGACCCCCCCCCCCCCACTACGAGTATAGACAAGAAAGTCCCTTCTTTAACTATCATTTTGAGCGGGTTAGTCCCCTTGACTCTCTATAATTAAAGTAACAGAGCTGTTATAATCTTTTTCAAATACTGTAAAACCTTTTCCTATAAAGAATGAGAGGGGAGTTTGAAACCTTGTGACAAATTTACATTTTAATTTTTAATCAATTTAGTCCTTAAATTTACATAATTACAATTGGTGGAGAAACCTGAATCGTTGAAATGGGACGGAATTGCCATATTCTCAAAGCAACATAGTAGATAGATATGGGTAGAGTTTGAGGTTTCATTTTCTTCGAAACATTAGATGATGGAGCGGGGGGAGGCTAGAGAAACTATTATCTTGTTAAAGGTATTTTTCTTCACTTACTCTGAACTTTAAACCCTTTTTATTGCTTTGAACTTTAAAGTCTCCTTATTCCTTTAATATTTAAATCATCTCTACTATATTTGTAAACTCTAATTAAGTTTTAGGATAATTCTACGCTCTCTCCAATCTTTTGAGGATAAAAAAAGTGGAAGTAAGGGTGCGTTTGGATAGCAGATTTTCTAACATGTTTTTGTGTTTTTGGTTTTTTTGTTGTTTTTGTTTTTGTTTTAGGTTAAAAATATTTCATATTTTATCCCTATTTCCCAATAATTTAACACGATTGCCCCTTGACTTTTGCATCCCATGCAGGCCTATTGTCGGCTAAAACATCACCCAATAAATTCATAACAATGCATTCGGTTCTTTACTCCTCATACTCTCTCGAATCTCCTTCCCTTTTGTCCCTGATCTCACCTCCTCTTCTTATAGCAACTTAGCTCCGCCTGCTATGATGGGCTGTTGTGTTAGCAACACTGGGTAAGATCCATCACATCCCTCCCATCATTTCCAGCCTGCTCACTCCTCATTTTCCAAGTCCTCAAGAAGCCGAGCCCCACCCCCCACATTCGATGTCGAAGAAACAGTCAAGGAAGTCCTCTCTGAAACCCCCAACCCCCACCAAAATAGCAATTCTCTACTCCCTGCAACCCCAATCCGACGACGAACCCAAAATGCACAAATCCGTACCTGAGATCCAAGTAGCTACTAAACATGATTTTACCCAGAAACCCAAATCCATGATTTTGTGTTGGAGGCTGTGGAGATGTTTAATGAGCCGAAGTCGTTGGTGGCACGACCGTTGGTTTAGAGACCAGGAAAATCTCAAGGCTCCCACTTGCAGACGTCGATCTTAGGGATGACCTGGACCTCTGAATGGCAACCGTTGATTTTATGGCGAAGGTAGTGGCTAATGAGTTATTCGTCGGTGGGTCTGAATTTGAAACCCAGCGGCAACGATTCCATCTCCATCACCCCCATTATTAACACAAAAACTCTTTCTCCCTCTTCTTCTTGAAAACAGAAACAAAAACAAAAAACCCAAAAGGTTGCAGTTTTTCTAAACCAAATTTTCAGCTAATCGATCAGAAAGAAGAGGGTGGTGATGAGTTAGCCGGAGAAGGTGTTCGTTGAGGGGTTGAAGTGGAGTTGGGAGCGGAGGACGGGGTGGGAATTTTGGAGGAAGTGGAGGGAAGATTGGAGAAGAGGGAGTTTGGCGGGTTGGAGAGGAGGAGGGCGAGGATGGTTATGCCGGTGGGCACAACTTTGCACCAGCTGTGCTTTGTGCCGCCGACTTGGCAGGAGGTTAGGTCTGAATCAGAGGCTTCGCCGAACATTATAGAAAGAGAGGAAAGATTCTTGTGGTCGGATCAAGAGTGCGATATGGTGTGATATGATGTAATATGACACTGTTCACTATATGAGATGGAGTGAGATAAGTAAATATGAAATTTATATAAAAATGTCTATTTTACCCTTGAATATGAAAGGTTGAATGTAATTTATAATATTTAAATGTGATTTGAAAGGTTTGAATGTGAGGAGAAAATTAATAAAAGAGGTGAGAGAATGTGATGTAAAAAGTTTGAATTAATTTATGTGAGTGTATAGATATATGGATAATAGATGAAAAGTGTGTAATGTAAGAATGTGATATTGAATGATACGTAATAAAGTGAGAAGTTAGTGATTAAGTTTTACCATATTAACCATGTGTTCAAGTGGAGTGATATTGAATTCGTGATCTGGTCATCGGTGTTTCTTGGGTTAGATGCACAGTGGCAATAGGCAGTAGTAGTACTCAGTAGCAGTAGAGTTCGTTGAGAAGCCGGATGGAGGAGTGGACAATTTAGAGAGGGAGAGGAAGGAAGAAGATGACAAGTGGATGGATAAAGAAAATTTATTATTAATTATTAATAATGTTAGTTAAATTATGATATAGGAATAGGGGTATGTAAAATAGTAGGTATAAGAGAGAAAACGATGATTTTTGAAACAACTGGATAAACTTGATTTTTGTTATTTTTGGGACTCCTCAAAGTTAACGCGGCCTAAATTTTTTTTGGGCCAGAGGGAGTATTGATTTAGGATACGTGCGTTTCTTCTTGGGCTACTTCATTTTTGGACTCCATTCGTGGACATTCATTAGTGAAATAGGAGAAGAAGGCCCAGCTTGGGGCACAGCCTAATTTGGTTGAAAATAAAAAGTAAAGCCCATCTATCCCATGTCGCTGTATATTTCAAATGTGGGTTTTGAAGGATCATATGTAATAAATGGGCCCTTGTTTTTTTTTAGGGTGGTGTTAAACGTTGCCCTTATTTTTCTCTCTACGCCTCCTTAAATGTTGAAAATACTCTTTTATATTTTTTTCACTACCGCCTTTCTAAAGCCGCCCCCATTTTTCTTATTACCGTCTCTCTAGTACTCGCAATCTGTTTGATAAAATTTCGAAGTGAAAAAGTGAGTGTGTGAATATGCATGCGATCATTTGCTTTTCGAAACAAAAATGTTAAAGTACTTAAATCATACATATATGACTACATTTTCATTCCTTTAAAGTTTTCTTTTGTGCCTTTCATTCATCAGATGTACTGTTGGTAAAAAGGAACGAAAGATCCTAATTAGTTAATTAGCAAACACTCTTGTCTCTTTTTGAGACTTAGTTACTCTATTATTTTGTGTACAAGGAATATCAGTGAACCACTCGATTGATTCAAAGAAAATGAACATTAAGTGACTTTGCAACGATAATCGAACTTGCAGAAAGCATTTACTTGAGCTAACATGTCTTGCACATCATGAAAAACCAAAAAAAAAGTGGAAATATCCGGATTAGCATGATTGTTTTCAAAAAATAACATATTGTCATTGGTATAATGTGAAGGCACATCAACTTAATTTTAATAGATGCAGAAACTATGCAGCTCTTTCCTAGGCGTGAAGTCACTTCCCACTTCTTCAATTCTTCTGCTGCAGAAATAGTATGTGTTGGGCAAAAACCACCATATTTTCCTACGCTACTGCTACTGACTACTACTACTGCCTACTGCCACTGCCCCACTGCACATCAAACCCAAGAAAACACAAAACTGAAGAATCTTTCCCCTCTCCCTATAATGTTCGGCGAAGCCTCTGATTCAGACCCAAACTCTCGCCAAGTCGGCGGCACAGAGCATAGCTGGTGTAAAGCCGCCCACCGACACCGACATAACCGTCCTCGCACTCCTCCTCTCCAAAACCCCCAACCTCCCTCTTCTCCAATATGCCCTCCAATTCCTCCAAAATTCCCGCCCCATCCTCCGCTCCCAACTCCACTTCGACCCCTCAACGAACACCTTCTCCTTCACATCTCCCTCCTCCATCCTCACCTCCAAGTCGATTCCTTCGATCTCCCCTCCACAGCCCATATGGATTTCCACTCAATCATCAAGCACGAAATGAACATTAACCCGTGGATCAATCCTGACCCTCCTTCGGACCTCTTCTTCAGAGCGCTTATACTTTAGCGAATGGCAAGTGGGTTGTGGTGCTGAGGGTTCATACGTCATCGCCTCTTGAATCTATCCCTCGTTAGATCGCCTTGTGCGATTTTATTGCAATTTTTTTTTTACAGTGTATTTTCGGCATTAGGAATGCGGTACCGAGAAAATGAGAGAAGACATTTAGCAACCCACTTTTTTTTAAAACTTTTTTGTCGTTCTTTTCTTGTCCTCTTCGGAGTTGGACCTCCTATCTTCTTCTTCTTTATTTTCTTGAACTTTAATTTGATAAGAATTATTTTATCTTGACTCAGTTAGGAAACTTTAAAATTAATAATATCCATAAAACTTGATTAATTTTATTTAAACAAATTAGAATACACCTTCTTTAACTTTATATAATAGTAATTCCCTTCAAAGTTCATTTTATCGCGCTTTGATTTAATTTTTTTGCTATTACCATTCATCGAAACGCACTCTTAAATTTTAAAGAGCAAATGAATAATTTAGGTTTCTACAGTAAAATAAAAATAAAATAAAATCGTGTAAAAAATTAACTATTCAACGCATCCTTAAATTTTCTCTGTTTATTACATTTTTTTTTCTTTAATTAGTATAAAATTTCACGTCACACTCATAAAAATTGGCTTTGCAAAATCCTACCATTTTCTTTTTAAATTTTTCTATTTTAATTGTCACTCTCACCATCATTTCATTATTTTATTCGTTTTAAGAATAATATTTTTTATTTTTTGAATATAAATTAAATATAATAAATTCTGGAGTATAAGATACCAATATCATACCCTACAAAAAATTCCACGTGATAACCAACCAACCAATGCTTGGAACCAAACTAGAGGCAGAGATTATGACACTGAGCCCTTCCTGACCACATCCATGGGAGAAAGCCACCAACACAGTTTCTCTCCAAAGCTCCAGCCAGCTTCCCCCCATTGACTAATTTTTACGTGTACGTCTTCCCCACTTTTTTGTTTGAAAACGATGAGAATGTTTACACTATTTCCCCAATATTTGGAAAAAAAAAAAAATCAATTTCAGTTATTTGTCTTGGCCTCTCCAAAATACCAACCTTACAAGCAACTCAAACTTTCCCTTTTCTTTAAATTAAAATACTCAGAATTCCCAATTCCTTGGAAGTACAGTTGATGACAATTGGGTCTGCTAATTAGAGGTAACTGAACTATACCAAAGCTTTTGTTTTTCTGTGAAATTTGAAATTGTCAATAGTTTGATCACTGTGTTTTTTCTTGCTTCAACTCGTCTGATACTACTTATCTGTTTTGGGTTAGTTGATTATCTGTTGTTTTCTGAAGTTCTGTAGAAATTCACTATGTGGGTAGTCTTGTAGATCGTTACCAAAGAGCATATGAGTGTGTGCACATGGCACCGTGATTTTAAGGGCATACAAATATTGAATTATTGATGAATATGTTGCAAGAATTGCGATAAATGATACTCCCTCTGTCCCCAGATGATCCCTTGATAGAGTTAGGATTTTGTTCATGATAGACATAGTGAACAAAATTTTGTTCAACAAAATTTGAAACTTAGGGACGGAAGGACTATTTGCATCCCTCGATCTTGCTATAATATCATGATATTGTGCAAATATTCGGATATTTTGATGGTTTTTCTTTTGTTGTTGAAATTTGATTGAATATTTTATCAAACATCTTGTTTTGGGAGGCATCTGTTTTTAAAAGAAGTAAGTGGATCTTGTTATTATATGGTTGAGAACTATAATTCTGACATTATGCACATGGTAACTAGCCACAAGAATTAATAGTTATAAGGGGAATCTCAATGGTTCCATTGCATTGGATAAGTTATTGGAGCAATCTGTAGGACCGTAGTTATTTAGCTTCATCCTGGAAGATCCAGCTGAGTTAATACCTGTACTTTGTAAGAGCTTTGTGGATCTTTAAACTAGTTGCACTTCATGGCTTGCTACTCTGACTTCACTTGGTGCCGGGAGGCTTTCTTGTTTGCGAAGGGATGACTTATTCGTAATTTTATTTTTGTAAGTTGATTTTGGTTATTGGACTGCTGTTGAAATCCTTAATATTTGCTTTTTGTTTTTCATTTCAGAAATCAGATTAGGATGGAAACTTTGTCCTGCCATTTGACCCCACACTGTACTACACTAAATTTGAGACAGACGTCTTCACATCTATCAAAGCTTTTGCTTGGGACAAAACAAAGATTCATTTGTGTGTCAGTGAAATTAGATGGGGGTTCTTCGCGTAATTTTAAACTAGGCCGGTTCCATGTGAAGAGCTGTGACCAAACTCGTGCTTCTGCACCTCTAAATGCTCTTAGAGGGGTGCAGAATGTTAATTCTAGTGTATCGGGTGAAAGCTATAATGCTTATGTTGTTGAGGGGGAAGGAAGTTTAACAAAAGCAGC
Source organism: Lobelia cardinalis (assembly GCA_028566635.1). Lineage (NCBI taxonomy): Eukaryota > Viridiplantae > Streptophyta > Magnoliopsida > Asterales > Campanulaceae > Lobelia > Lobelia cardinalis. Next base: position 7,337,495 of record JAOWAN010000051.1, on the reverse strand, counting down.
TGAAACGGGAGAATCTTTATCTAAAGTTGTGGTTCCAGGTTTGCCAGATGATAATTCTAGTGCTCCAGTTAGCAGTTGTTTCTGGGAGTGGAAGCCCAAGCTCAATGTTCATTATGAAAAGTCAGGGTCCGAAAATGTTAATGCCCCACAGGTTCTTTTTCTTCCTGGTTTTGGTGTTGGTTCCTTTCACTATGAGAAGCAGTTGAAGGATCTTGGTCGGGATTATGGAGTGTGGGCAGTGGATTTTCTTGGTCAAGGTATGTCATTGCCTTGTGAAGATCCTACTCGTCCGTCCCAGAATGGAGATGCACCAGAACATGAGCGCCCTGTGTGGGGCTTTGGAGATGAAAGTGAACCTTGGGCTAATGATCTTGTTTATTCCATTGATCTTTGGCAGGAGCAAGTTCGGTATTTTATAGAAGAGGTATAGAACAGTACTTTATTTTCTGTTGCAGTTTTAGATGGTACTGTAAGTTGGTAGAAATGAAGCATCATATCATGATTTGAGTTTCTTCTCTCGAATGCCTAACTCCATGCACTTCCTGCTGCATAAATACAATAGGATTTTGCTTTGTAGAAGGCCAATATAGGAACCTAATTCACTTGTGTCTTGGATTGTCAGAGTTAAACAGCATCACATATCTCTGTCGACACTCACTTCTGTGTCTCCAGTTCATATATTCTTTCTACAATAAAGTTTAAGAACCTTGAAGACCCCATGCTGGTGGCAGCCTGTGTACTACTTACCGTCATATATTTTTATCTTCCTTGTGCACTGACTGGGAGCATCTACATTCAGCATCGCTACCAACAATGCTATGTTTTTAATGTTGTTTTATTTGAGGCCACATGGATATTTTGGATTATAATTATTCTTTAACTGGAAAAAATTTTCTCACATAATGTGTTCCTGCTCGTTTATGATTTCACTGCTAGTATGATTCTAGTTAATACCTGACTGAATGATTTTCACTCTTGTAAAGTCCGATGCTACGTGTTGGTACATTTAGATTGTGTATAATAGGGTGTCTACCTCTGTCTCCATATTTTTATTTAAGAAAACAATGGATGCTGTGAGTTGCTAATAATAGGTTTTTCTGCAACTGCAGAACAGAAGCCTTGTGAAATTTTGCTTAAATCTTTTCTTGAAATCTGAGAGGTGTTTGTCTCTTTTCAATTTTTTTGGCGACATTTGGGATGATATTTCATAATTTTTTGTTTGTTATGGACTTATGGCAAAAGGCTATTGCAGACTTTGCAGTCCCCTTTCGTGATGATAAGCATATATGATTGCGGAGGCAAATTCTTCAATTTTGTTCTTATGTAGCCGTCATCTAATTTTGCACAGTTCTTATGGCATCAAGCTGTCTTTATGGTATAAACTTAATGATGTGGTTCTGTTACAGATTATTAAAGAACCAGTTTACATCGTGGGGAACTCACTTGGAGGATTTGTTGCACTCTGCTTTGCAGCATGCAACCCTAAATTGGTGAAGGGTGTCACACTCCTCAATGCCACACCATTTTGGGGATTCCTTCCGAATCCTGTAAAATCACCAACGCTTTCAAGATTATTTCCATGGGCTGGGACATTTCCTCTTCCTGCCAGTATCATAAATCTTCTAGAAATTGTGTATGTTCTAAAGTTTCATCTTCTGCTGGGGCTATTAATATACCCCTCTTTGTGCTACTGAATTCTCTTACGAAACTTATTTTCTAACGAGAATAGATCTTATACAGCTTGGTGCTTGCCCTTATCAGTTAGTTGTTGGATAAAATCTGATCTAAACTTTCTGATTTTCTCTGGCATTCTTCTTCCAGTTGGCAGAAAATACGTGATCCTAGAAGTATCAGAGAGATACTTAAGCAAGTCTATGCAGATCATTCAACAGATGTTGATAAAGTTTTCTCTCGTATACTAGAAGCAACAGAACATCCTGCTGCTGCTGCATCATTTGCCTCTATCATGTTCGCTCCGCAGGGTGAGCTATCGTTCTGGGAGGCTTTGTCTAGGTTGGTCATACAAATCTCAAATAGAGAGAATCCTGGAGTATTGTTATGTCTAATGTTGTCTTCCTCCACTGAATAGTTGAATTAATGGAAATTTGTAGATGTCATACGAGCAAAGTACCCATTTGTCTCATGTATGGGAAAGAGGACCCCTGGGTGAGACCTCTCTGGGGTTTACATGTGAAGCGACAGATTCCTGAAGCTCCCTATTATCAGATCAGCCCCGCTGGTCATTGTCCCCATGATGAAGTTCCTGAGGTTTGCAACTTTTTAACCTTAAATTAAGCATTGCAACTATTAGGAACTTCTGCTTTTTCTTTATAGCCTTGAATCGCGACAAGGCGTGTGTCAAAGAAATCGAGTATGGAGTTCATTCTTTGGCTAGCCAGTTCTTTACTGAGGTATGTGGAGTACTTGATTGTTTAAGAGAAAGGGGCTTAGGTGTGGGTCCAAGAAAAACTGTTGGAGCCAATCTTTCTTTTTGTTCAAAAAAGAAAATTTCAAAGTGGAAACTTGTTCTGGAACACCTCAAAAAGGAATAATGTTTTGGAATGTAGTACTTCTACCGGAAGAAAATAATTCTAGGACATAAGGCTCTAGTATTTAAGATCCTATATTACTTCGATCACTTATTCACGAGTAACTTGTAGTAAGTCTGCAAATAATTGAGTAATATTAATGGACTATGTGGGATAGTGCTAATCTCTCAGGATTTAGCTGTTTCAATTGCATCATGATACTGAAACCATATGCAACCCCAAAAGAGAAAATTGGATTAGTGCTAATCTTTAAAACTCACCTTGGATGACCTGGTTGTGTATGGGTGAATTAGTGACATAAGTTTTTCTCTTCACAAGTGAAGAAGAATTTGTGGCGTGGTTTAGAGTTTTTCCTGTTTAAGGACTTTAATTATTAGTGTTAGGGTTCTAACAGATCGCCAAAGTGTGATGTCCAAGACACAACATTTCAACACCCCCATTCCAAAAAGTCATTTGTGGATTGAAATTTGCATGTAGGATTGAGCCTGCCCAGTACAATACAACTTGGCTGCCAGCCCAAAACCAGCCCAGTACAATACAACATTTCGACACCCCCAGTCAAGGTGAGCTCAGGCTTAGGATCAAAACCTTACTCCCTAACTTTATAATTCCACCAAATAGTTTGAGCTAAACCTTGCTGGCATAAAGTTCGTAACAAGAAGGAATGTATAAGTTTCAGGGGAAGAAAATGCAGGTTAGTCCATGAACCTCTTATTTGCTTAACATCCGTTCTTATATACTACTACTCCCTCCGTTCCGGACACATAATCCATGTTTGCAAGTCGAACATTATAGATTTTGTACTTTTATTATTTTGTATATTTTATAAAATGTACTTGAGCTATAATTACATTTTTCTACATTACGCGATCGAGGAAGCTATCATATTTGTAACAAGAAAGAAATTCTTGAGAAAAAAAAATCAACTTTTATAATTTAATTTTTGAAAGTCGACTCTTTGAGTGAAACGTTCCAAAATAGAATGGTGGATTCTTGGCCCGAAATGGAGGAGGGAGTAGCACCAAAGACTTGCATAAAGTAATTGGGCCAGTTTCCGCATGAGCTCTGCACTGAATTTGCTTGGTATGCCGCCATCATATTTTCATCTTGCTGTTGATTCGAGTTAGGATTTTTTGTTAGAACAAATGTACTTTGTGCGAACCCTTGTGGACTTGTACACGCTCTAAAGTATGCCAATGATTTATGTCCCAACAATATGTCAAGCATTTTGGGTAACTCTTACCTGCTTATGCCTAGATAAGATAAAACAAGCTTTTGCTTTGCATCATCTGAAAAATCTGTTTGTTCTTTCACCCCTTTTTCTAAATCATAGATCACTGAGATAAGTACTGTATTTTTTAATGCAGGTTGTAAATTACTTACTGCGTGGGTGGATTAAAAGCCTGGAGTCGGATGGATTTGTTGGGTTGCCAATGCTTGACAATGAAGAAAGTGGTCAGAATGATGTTGCCAGGGATCTGGAATTCGTTAGAGGAGTATCCAAAAAGTCCGTGAGAGTAAGATTTTATGGATCTGAATTCTCTCTCTGGAATCAGATTAGCTCATATGTCAATTCTCGCATTGCAGATCTTAGAACCAAGTTGGGTAATGTTGCCTAGTACTTCCCTTCCCAAACATCTACGAGATCTCATCTGTATCATATGTAGTCATATTCTTCGATTCTTATAAATGTATATAAAGTAAGCATGTTTTAAAAATTCTGATCTTATATTGCTGCTTCTGATTTTTCTATCAAAGAATATGTTTTAACTGTAACTCCAGATAGTTGAAAAAAATTCTGGGTGGTCCACAACCAGTGAGAAGAGAAATGCTAGGTATACCGCATCCATCCAATGCAAAAACAACTGATGTGCATTACGAACTTGTGATAATGTGGTATATTAAGCATTTTTCCCGGTGAGAATAGTTCATTGCAATGACGTGGATATACGCTAAATATTAAAATCTATCCACGTCATTGCAAATGCGGATTTGCATTGATTGTGGAAACTCATATATAAGCGTGATGCAAATATTTTATGCGGTGACAATGCATCACCGCCACGAAAATCGCCTTTTTGGCATGTCCATATACTCGGTAGCTTGTTAAATTGGGGGGAGGGGGGGGGGGGAGCTCGGCTCGGGGGCGAATGAGAATGAACATGAATTGCCATTTGTCGCCTCTAATCGGCACACATTTGAACACGATTGGAGGCACAACTTGATCTCAAACATCGACGATGGCCACAGAGCATAAATGTCAGACTTGAAGGTGTTTTTAGTGGACTAATTTCTCAAGAATTTTTTTGAACTCGGTTGTCCCTCACCTTTTCATTTATGAACAAACGGTCAAATTTTAAATAAAAAAAAACGGTCCCAATTCCGCGACAATATTCAATGTGATGTATTTAAATAAAAGAAATTAAAAAAAAAAAAAAGGAACTTGATATTATGAAGGTGGGCTGCTGAAGGGTCAAACAAACTATGATAGATCCATATCACAATGAATCTCTACCTACATACACAACTGTAGGATGGGAGAGATGAGGAACTCCAATTCCAAAAGATAAAAGAAGCACATGCAATGCAATGCAAATATGCAATGCAGGATAAGGGGGAGATAATGGAGCTGTAAAGCCTTGAAACATGTAAAAGGAATAATCCATTTTCCTACAAGCTGCTTGTTGCTACCAGACAGCTTCTCCCTCTAAAGTCCACTTATAGAGACTCTCAAAACATCCATCTGGGCCAGGCTAGCCCATTATCTTGACTACTTAACCCACACCACATTTTGTCTCTACTCTTGTTCACTCTCTTCTCAAGTAAGTGGGGTTTTTCGGGATTCGGAACCAGCCGTGCGAGCACTTCCGTGGTATGGTGGAGCAAGCAAACAATCAAGATCAATCCGAATGAGATCCGATCCAACGACGAGCACTACAACAAATCATTGATGATTAAATTCTTATTTTATCTCGTGAGCATTTGGAATCGTCGGGTATTGTTTGCGTGCAATGTGGCTACTTTGTGGCTGCTCGCTCCACCAAACTACGGGAGTGCTCGCTCCACCGGTTCTGAATCCGGATATTTTGGCTTCAACACTAGCCCTTCAATGCATAAAGTTATGTGTACGTGTGTGTTTTCTTTCCTCAGGGAGAGCACTTGTGGCTGAATTTCGGCAAGATTGTTCAGTCAGTGGTCACAGGCTGCATAGTGGAATAATGTGTGTTGTATTCTTTCCAAAAGGATATATGTCCTTTTTGACATTCTCCTCCAATCAGCTTTTTGTTTGTCTTGCTCATTTCCATCAGGTATCCCGAAATGGAGAGAGTATCTAGAAAGAAAATTTATCTTTTTGAGGAAGAAAATTCCCCATGACACTACTACTCCACTACTCAACAATTCTTCAAGGTGAAACCTACAAATAGAGGCCAAATATTCAAACACTTGCACATCGCAAAAATCAACAGAAAAATGGAACAACACATAAGAGATCAGATGTACGTAATTACCATACCACACTATTTGTATAGGCATAAATTAGCTCAATGAAGTAGAAACTCTAGAGTTGTAGAACAAAATAACAGAGAAATACTCCATCCGTTTCATTTTAAGTGTCCAAAAGCGACATTTTCTCCTCAGAACATGTCAGTAATCATGGACACTTAAAAATGAAACGGAAGGAGTAACAGAAAGAATGCTTGTAAAACAAAATACCAGCTAGGATGCTCAAAATACATGTATAGCTGCTACTACACTGATACAAATTACAGCGGTGCATTTTGCATAAATAATTAGGAGACCTAAGAGTAAAGCAGGCTTCAGAGGAGAATCCTAGTCAATGATATAAAGGAGACGATCAGACTAGAGAAATCAAAATCTTATCATTTTGCTGAAATAACGCTGACTAATACAGACGATAATGATGTTCAGAAGGCCAGTACATAGATTACTTATTTCTAGTTTAAAAGATTAGTGCATAACTGGGTAGATCATATACGACAAGTAAGAAGGATTCGGAGTGTGGAATATATTAAGAGGAAAAGGAAATGGCTCGTCTGTCAAATATTGCTCACCAACCTCACTAATTTTTTAATAACCCTCAAGGCAAATGGCAAGCGTAGAACATATGATAGGAAGGGTCTCGTCTCGTGTAACTACAGTATATCTGATGCATTAGTTGTCTGGAAGTACATCCGCTACTATTTGTTGGTCATCGGTTTCTAAACAGATTCTTGCAAATGGAAATACAATTATTCATATTTTAGACATTAAAAAATTGCAGGCATCTGCAACTTCTTGAATGTAAGCACGTTGTCCAGAGTACCTGTATATATCATTATCATATCCTACTTGCACAAATGAACCTAAAAAATTAGTATTCCAATATAAATAGTAACAACACATGTCACCTTAATGCGTGATTCGTTGGTTCACAATTACCACCTCGAGCCTAGCATAGTTTTCAGGGAGCTGAATGCAGCTTTTCTAAGGAGAACAGTAGAGGAAAATGTGATTATATTCAATTTAGTTTACAAAATATTACACTGCAGGAATTTAAACTTAAAGCAGGATATCACCTACCAAAATGATTTAATCGCGCAGAATTTTGATAAATAGTAGCTCACTGTCAGCCAGTGCTCACTTGCTCTTGGCACTGCTAATAGATATCTGACATAGTTTATGCAAATCGTGTCCGCTGCCTTTAGACTCGAGCCTGCATTCTCTTTCTCAACAACCAGAATACATGAGCAGAAAGCTTGAAATCAAAATACAATTGTTAAAGGAATATAATCCTAATCTTTTCAAGGAGATGCCACAGGATATCCACTTGGATATTCTGGAAAGTACTTCACAAGGTTCATTTAATCTGTATCCAAAAACAATTGCTCCATATGTCAAGTATATGGAGCGAGGGCTTGCCTTTGGTACCAATTCAACCAACGTCTAATGTCAGTTGATCATAACAAGTAACAGCAACAGATAACAATAAAAGAAACCCTCTACTAATGTAATTTGCAAGAAATGTTTGGAAAATCAACAAGGTTTTCACTATCTTCGCATAATGATAACAAGTGTTACATAATCAGTATGGCTTTGAGATACACACGGCGAATACAACAAAAAAAATATAAACATTTCCTAGAACACTACAAAGTACAATTTGTAAATAATCAAGATCAATGTGATCTGACAACAGGAAAAGCTTACAACCAAAAGCTTCATGTAGATGTCAAAGAGAAATTAGCTGCAATAGCTCTCAATAATCTTACACAGAATTAGCTAACCTATTGACCGAGCACTTGAATTTGCTGCAGCAATCATACTACGGGTTCTTAAAGAGAGATCTGATTCCTCCCCAACTGACTGGTTTCGCCTCGAGTGAAAGACACTGCCTTTGCCAATGCTCTTTCTATCGACACTTATTCCACTTTCAGACCTAAAACTAGAACCTCCATTCTTCGATTTTGATTTAGCTTCAGATTCCCTATCGTTCCCAGCCATGAGATCCATCAGGTTATTCCTAAACCCCAAGTCAGAATAAACCCTCCTTGAATTCCTCAATGGTCTGCCATATTTATCCTCAACGCCATCCAAATTCCGATCACCACCCTTTTCTCTCACCAATTCGACCGGTCGTCCAATCGTATCGACCATCAAACAAGGATTAGTTAACCCATTCCAAGAATGAAGTGGAACCAATTTACTCAACGCACCAAGACACTCCGCAACCTCCTTCATCGTTGGTCTTCTCTCCCTACAAGACCTTACACATTTGGCAGCGATCACAGCCAATTGCTTCCTCACCGAAGGATCCTTAGGCGGACCAATTCTAGGATCGTAAATACTCAAACTCTTCCCTCTCCTAATCAGAGGAATAGCCCAATCCACAATGGACGGTGGCGAATGCCCAACATCAATGGCTTTCCTACCGCTAATAATTTCCAGCAAAAGAATCCCAAAACTAAACACATCAGTCTTAGTACTCAAATTATCCGGCGTAACATAACCCGGATCAAGGTATCCCATAGTACCCGCCGGCGGCGTAGACATAAACCTAACATCATCCACGTGGCACATTAAAGCCAACCCGAAATCCCCCAACCTGGCATTAAAATTCCGGTCGATCAAAACATTGGCGGACTTAATATCCCGGTGAATCACCGGAGGAGACGACGAGTGGAGCGTTTCAACAGCTTTTGCCGTCTGAAACGCTAATTTAATCCTCCTGCCCCAATTCAAGGGCCGGGGGTTTATGTGCAGGGTATCGTAAAGGGTGCCATTGCTCATAAATTCGACTACAAGTAACCGATTTTTCCTTGGGTCGTTGGTGAAACCGAGGAGATTGACCAGTCTGGGGCTGTTGAGTTTGGAAAGGATGTTGATTTCGTTCTCGACTTCGTTGGGGAGGGGAGTGGAGGTGGGTCCGGTGCGGGAGGACGGTATCTTGACGGCGACATGACGACCGTTGGGGAGGAGGGCTTTGTAGACAAGGCCGTGGCTGCCGCGGCCGAGGAGTTTATCGGTGGAGAAGTTGTTGGTGGCGGCTTCGAGATCGCTGTAGTCAAAATGTTGAATTTTCTTGATGGGTTTTTTGGTGGCGTCATTTCTCGGTGGTGGGTACTGCTGGGAATGGGCATCGGAGATTGAGATGGATGATTCCGCTTTACATGATAAATATCCCATCACATGTGGCGGGAAGCTGATTAACTGGAGTAAGCTGAGGTACGAGGCAGAAAGTAAAATGACTGGGAAATTGCCTTATGATGGAGTTGAAAGAAAGATTGGGTGGGTATGAATTTTTCTGTTTTAAGGGATTGAATTTTCGAATAGAAGGTAGGAAGGTGGTGCCGGCGGGAGGAGGAATGTGGTGGGACTGGGGAATTTGGTGTTTGGTGGTGGTTTTGTGGGCATGTACGGTAGTTGAGGAGTAGACCCAAATTGAAGGAAGGTAATCAATCGCTAGTCTTTTTTGTGTAGTATCAGGAAAGGAAAGAGTGTCATAAAAGAGAGCGTGGGAAAATTTTAATGCTGTGGTCCAAATATGTAAAAATTGTAAATGTGAACATATACATATGTTTCTCTTTTTCGTTTTAAAAAATTAATGGTTCTTCACCACCCTCAATTGATATCTAGTTCCTTATTTCTTAAATATTGACACGTATTTTATTAGAGTCATATCAGAGTTTTATGTATCATTATATTTGATTTTTACGACATTTTATGTATCACATATATTTTCAATATCACATCTAAATATCATCAAATATCATATATCAATATCAAATAATTTTTATATATTACCCCTACACATTTACTCTTACAAATTAATTCAAACCTTTCACGTCATATTATCTCTCATTTTTTCTCAATTATCTCCTCACATTCAAACCTTTCACATCACATTCTCTCTCCTCACATCACATTCAAAATTTTCACATCATGAGACTAATTTAGTATTTTATTTCATAAACTCATATCACTCATATCATTTTATATTCATATTGTGAACAGTACCATATAACTCAATATTACCATATATAGTATTCGTAATCAGACCTAATTAAAATTTAAAAATTCAAAGTCATCTTTAAAACTGTTAAAATGTAATTTTAAAAAGATCGAACAGAGAATGTAACACCAAATTAAACAGAAATTCGAATTTTCTCAACGCGTGTAATTTACCCAAAAAAAATAAAACGTCGCACCATTAAATCGTATCTCGTTATCTATACGCTAATATTATTTGTACAGTAAAATCAACAATATATTAAAAATTATATATTATACTCTTGATGTTTCATTTTAATTATTCATGATTATAAGAAAAATATTTTTTTTAAATAATAAAAAGGAAATTAATAATTAATATATTATTAATTTATTGCGAATATTTGGATGTATTGTGATTTTTTTTTTTAAAAAATGGGTAGAATAACGTACACGATAAGACGTGAAATGCAATCTTGTACTTCTTGAATAGTCAACATCGTAAATATTTTATTTTATTTTTATATTCAGCTATTTGGAATATATGGAGGCATCATTTTGTTTGATGTTTCATTATTTTAATATGCATATCTATTTTAAATACTATTGCATCATTATAAGGTTGCAAGTGGTTGCTCAAA
>JAOWAN010000051.1:7302568-7313606 GCA_028566635.1 Lobelia cardinalis | reverse complement strand
TTTGTTTTTTCATCATTTTGATTTTAGTTTTTTCTAATAATAATGCTTTATGTACCGCACAATCAACTGACCTATTGTACAATACAAGTCTGTACAGTACATCGGTTCGGTTGATTGTGTCGGTGATATATGCGGTACATATAGCACTACTCTTTTCCTAATACTCTCATCCTTTTCTAAGAAGAGAAGAAAGGCTAGAAATTTAAAATTACGAGTGTCCTAGGTAGTTACTAGTTAATTTTGTTAAGAAACTTTATCCCCAATCTAATTTTCAGAACAAAATATTGTGAGTGCAGATTACTTGAAACAATTTAACTTGATTAGGTATGGATCACGAAGGGTAGATGGTAACAGATCGTAACAGACGATACTGTTCACCAGACCAGATGAAGTATAGATGAAGTAGATGAGATATATTAACTTTCTTACAAAAAGTCTATTTTACCCTTAAGAGTGTTTAAAGCATTTCTGCCTTTCTCTCTCTCCTCCTTATATCTGTTTGTCTCAACAATGGAATCAGAGATTGCCTATTTACACCCCATTTCTAGATATCCACCAGCAAGCTCCAAAACTAGAAGACTTTTACAACGCCGATCAAACATGTCGTCGATCATGCGATACTCCGACAACAGCCAGACCAAAACCCAGAACTCTTCCTCCTTAACTCGGATTCCGAGGTTGATGACTCGGCTTCTGTGATGGCTACGACTGTGCATTCTGCGGCTCAGTCCATCGAGTTTGGAGGATTGGTGGGTATTCGCAGACGTGTGCTAATGGGGGTTTTGATAAGTTTCAGGTGGGTAGAAGGGAATAAAGTAAAGAGGGAAAAAAAGAATGGCCGCAGGAAGGGGGGGGGGGTGCTGAAGGGGGTGATTGGGTTTGGCTGGGTTATGGATGTTGGGTTATGTGTGCTGGATTTGGTTGGAAGACAATTGAAGAAATCTGTTTGTTATTTCTTCTCTTTGTTTCCGTCCCTCTCTTTTTCTTTCCTTTTGTTTTACTTTTACATAAATTTTGGTTCAACTGGACCATTGGAGAGAGTTGAATGGTGTGGCTTTACTTTGTTTTTGATGATGGCATGTTGAAATTAAAGGGAAAAGAAAAAAGAGAGAAGTAGAATAGGGAATAGATATTTAGAGGAGGAGAGAGGGGGAAGTCAATAAAAAAAGAGAGAGGGAATAGGAAAGAGGAGAGAAGAAAGAGAAATTATTTAAATAATGTGTAATGTGATATATTGAGTTTAAATTAAATAGAGAATAGATGTAGGAAATAATGTAGGGGTAGTAGACGGAAAGTGATAATAATATAGGATGATATGTGAGTATCATATGGTATATGTGATCGCAGATGAGAACAGATGATCATATGAACCGTATGGTCATATGGCATCATATGGCATTCGTGATCCAAGCATAGTAATACTGGAGTCCGATTATTGCAAACCAATAAACACCTAGAAAAAAAAAAACTTTTAAGATAATTTCATGTTTCTTCCTTTAGTCAGCTAGGAGGAACTTGTTTTAGGCTTGAGCAGCACAGAGTTCAAGGGATATTCCTACACTTCATTTGGGAAGGAACCAATGGTAACTTCAAGCAAAGAAGACTATAGATCAAGGAAGAAAATTCAACGCCAAACAAAACAAAAAAAAATCCAACAAACAGTTGAACAATAACGAACTAAATGATCCAGACGTAGAACGAACAGGCCTAGACGACTAATCTGGGATTCAGTTTGCAGCGTAAAAGGTCAACGGGACGCAAACAACTTGAATCACAAACATCACAGAGAGACGCTAGAATGCAAGTCATTATTAAGTAAACCTTTGATATTGGTACAAATTAATTCCTCAGATGGTACGAAAATCAGAGCCATCTAACAACAACTAAACACTAAAAAAAAAAAAAAAAATCTTAATCTGATTGTCAGACAAAAATTGTGACATCTATTAATTCATAACCAACTCCTATTTCTGAATACAAAATTAGGGGAACAAAACCAAAATGAAAATAAAAACTTTCAAGTCCACAAATGTTCTGAGAGCTAACTTCTGTAACTGCTTTAGAATATTTAATAAAAGGATCTCCAAAATGCTAAAACCCAGCCATCACAATCTAAAGACGCTGCTTCTTGTGTACAATGAGAGGGAACCAGTGCCAAATGACCAAGTCTCACACCCAGAAAGAATTGCAGGCCAAAGGCTGGCATGCTTGATTACCATATAAGACGACTTCAGTTCATTCATCTCACATTCTGCCTAGTCTTTATCATTCGCTTAAGTGTAGCTAACCAAAAGCCACACTCATCCCAGCTACTTGTTGTAAGGTCCACCTGCACAAAGAAGAAAAGAAACATGGAGTGGAGCTCCTATCTCGCTAAACGTTACTGCATCTACCGGAATTAAAATTATCTCGAGGAAGTACCTGGATTTTTAGGGCAGTAGCAAAATCGCCATTATCCAGAGCTTGGCATAGGAGAACAAGCTTTTCAGCAGCAGGGCTGGCTATGTCTTTGCTGTTTAATTTGGCAAACAAGGCCCCTAATTTCCTTGAATTATCTTCTATCTCCCGCTTCTTAGTTGCAACAGCATGTGAGCCTCCCAATGCTTCTGATGTCTCATGGAAAAGTCTTGTCAAAGTTGCGATAACAGGCTTTTGTGATGCTGCACGCGCAAGCCACAAATGTAAGATGAGTGACTAGTTTTACATCCAGACTTCATCACATCACAAGAGCACAAAACTGCCTAAAACATGAATGAATGGATTAAAGAAGTAGCTACCTTCTATAGGGACATTATATGTACTAAAGCTTTAGACAAAAGCAAGAAACATAGTACAAGAGAGGAAAGAATTTGATAAAAGCCACGATTCTGCCAAAGAAGTTCGGGCCTTTAATAAGGACATGCTCAGAGAAACTTGGCGCTCACTTAACAAGCCTAATGACACGAGCGGTTGAAAAAGGTTGCGACATTGAAGATTTTAGATGACATTAAAAGACAAACTTCCCTCACAATTAATGATCATGTCACTTTCCTAAGTAAGGAAAAATAATATCGTTACCAGGCACACTGGAAGTGTCAGCTGTCAGCACTGTTGGTGGAGGAGCTGCAGGAGTGATAGCTGACTGCGTAGGACTCTGCGGCTGAATTGGGCCTGAGGCTGTTCTTTGAACCCCTGCATTATTAGCTGGCATAAATGGCCTATATTGTGGGTTCAGACCCCCAGCCTGAGACATGTTCTGAACAGTAGGAGCCATCTGAGGTGGAAGAGGGCCTAGTGGACCAAGCCCCGGAGGTCCAGCTTGAAAATTAGAGTTGGCATTCATCTGAGGAATTGTTGCAAGAAAATCAGTAGTTGAATCATATCGGGCAAGAGGGGGAGAAAATGACAAACATCATATACTTACAGGATATAGCTGGGACTGCAGTGTGGGCGGCTGATGAGGTTGGTGCGGCTGGTGTTGCTGGTGGGGCTGGTGTTGCTGGTATTGCTCTACATTTCTCAAGGTAGGAGGAGTTGCAGGAATAAAGGGTTTTACAGCAGGTTGAGTGGTAATGGGAGGCGGAGCAAAGTTGATCTGAAAGAATAAAAGTTTAATCACAATCATTAACAAAAGGCAGAATCTGTAACCTTTGAGTGACTCCATCTATCCAAATATTAAACTTGCACAAAATTCAGCAAACTGAAGCACTCCATAAGCAAAAAAACTTAAGCTTCAAGACTCCATACTATTTCAGCTTGGGCCCCACAATATATTGAAGAGCGAAGGTGGGTATACATAAGAGTGGTGTTCTTAAAGGATAAAAGGAATAATGGAAAAGGAAATCACAATATCAAAAACCGAGAAAACAAAAATTATTCAGTTTCAGGCACCCCACAACATATTACAATAAAGGAACCTTTGGAAAAGATTATTAGAAGAGGAAATGATTCAAAACTAACACAAAGAAAACTTCAAAAATAATATCAATATTCTGAAATTCCATGATAACAATTTCCAAGACGAATATGTAGTTACCGGAGTGACTTGAGGTGCCGGGGTCGGTACAAACATAGTAGGCTGAGGAGCTGGTTGATATGGAGTAGGATAGGAAGGACCAGGTGGCTGCTGGTAATTTTCACGATAACTGCTCTCCGAAATTTCCTAAATGGAAAACATAAGGCAAAGATACAAAAAACTTTAGTAGTTAAGAGAAGCAGATCACGCGGTCTAACCCTACAGCAAAACCTTGAATATAGTTAAGCAGTGGGTGTGTATACTTATTGATGAAAGCTACAAATAGTAAAAGCACCTGATAGTAATTTTGAGGGGGCTCAACAACAGAGTTGAGTTGATTGCTGTGGTATACAGCTTCCGCTTGTGGTATGGAGTTGTTATAATCCATAGAGCTTGTAATTTCTCTCTCTGTGAAAACATTCAGAAAATTTATCCACAAAATATCAGCAGTCAATGGAAACTAGTTGGGAACTGGCAGAAGAGTTCATTTAATTTAAAAAGCCTATTGAGGAGTCAGATCAACACTCAACTTGGCTTCAAAAAGATAAAGAACAAATGGAGAAACAAAATTAACCAAACGACAGTACATATAAGTACTGATCGCTGATCATTCGTGAGAGATAACATATGTAACTTTATCTTATGATCAACATTCAACATAACGCCAAAGGGAAAGGGAAAAAAAAACAGAGTAAAACAAAATTAACTAACTGATAGTGCATATACACAGAATACTGATAAGAGTACTTTACAATTGCTTTTCAATCAACATCCTAGATGTTGGAGACGCATATATTCAATTAATAAGTGAGCTTAAATAGAATCTAAGCAATTTAGTTCCATATTTGTTTCTAGTAGCCCTTCCTCCGTCACGGAAAAGTAAACAACGATGGGACACGATGTAACAGAAGCAACATCAAGGAAGTGGCAGTGGGGCACCATGGAAATATGCACGTCTTTCTTGCCAGATTTCAGAACCTATATTACTGTAAAGCCAACAAGTGGAGAGATCCATATTTGAAACCGCGTCATGCCTTCTGATCTCTCGAAAGACCACAATTGTATTATCAAATAAAAAGTCTTAAACAGTTTATCTGCCCAAACAGTCCGTTAAACCACAACTTCACATATATCGAGAGGAATAGAGGATATCCTCAAGTTTGAGTAATCAATAAGCTTACTCCATCTGCCCAAACAGTCCCTTAGAACCCTTTTTGCCATTTTGTGGGGTCCATATCCCAACAAAGAGTTGCTCTTCCATAGATATGTTCAGCAAATTCTCTATTGTGCCCTTTTAGGACTTGTATAAGGAAATAGATAGGGACCCCCATTGATTTGATACCAGTTGAAGCTAACTTAATATATGAAGTTTCCAGACGCAAGTATTTTCTTAAAACCCATGTAAAGACAATGGGAACGCTCCATATGGGAAGGACGCAGTAGTATAAGGAGAATATGTGCATTAACAGTATAAAGGAAGTACGAAAGTATCAAGGCTATGGTACCACAAGATCATATTTTCCCAGACATATTGCCAACATACTCCCTCGGTCCAAGAAAATTGTCCCAAATCAAAAGTCAAACTCATTAGTTTGTACTTTTAGTTCTCCGTATCTCCACCAAATCGCACCAATTGTCTCTTTCTTTAGAAATGGGAGTATTGTTTTGGGACAAACCAAAAAGGGAAGTGGGAGATTTTGTTATGTATCACCTCTGATTTGATCTATCTGAGCGTGACCAAAAAACAAAATAAATTAGAATAGGTAAGTGAAATGGAAACATACAGGAACGCTGAAGGAAACAATACCACAAATCAGATATTACAATAAGGACATACCTGGTTCAGAAGAGAGGGCGATACGGTCTCGCAGAATCATGAGTTCAGGAGACAATTCTTCAGTTCCCACGAGTTTCAGATATTCCATAGCTGATGTTAGAAGTCCCTGACTTGCTAATATTTCAGCATACTTCTCAACAAGTTTGCACAAGGAAGCGCTGAATCTCTTCTGCCCGGTCGCCAACGCAAGGACGACAGTCTTCTCCATTAGATCCTAACATCCATCAGAGTTTCCTATTAGCCAGATTCCAGAATTCAAATGCTCCTATAAGCGAGCAATGGGTACCTGAAGAAGGTCAACATAGGATTTCCCTTCCTGCTCGGTTGTCACATGCTTTGACCAGATTTCCACTGTTTTGTCAATATTCCCAGCACATATATAACAGAGAGTTGCAGCTAGTGTATCACCAGCTGTCATGAGCCTAGCAGCAAGTGTATCACATAGCATAGTCCATTCCTCCCTCTGCGCAAACTGTTTAGGAGAACGATAACGTATAAACATACTACATACCAATTTATACAACACCCACAGAGCAGGGAGAGAGAGCATAAGAAGAAGAAATGCTTGCATCTTCAGTTTTATACTCCCTCTGTTCCACAATAAGAGTTATGTTACTATTTGCACGTAAATGGAGGTGGTCCGAAGTAAATTAGTGGACACAATCCATCCTTTTTATACCAAAAAAAATTTTTTTTTGACAAGTTGTTGGAACATCCCAATAAGGAATAGTGGGCACTCGTGGAATGGAGTCACGTTTCACAATAGAACAAGCACAACTCAGCAGGAGCAAAGAAATGTTTAGACTTGTAACACATCTATGATCTATATGTTAGTTAACACAGACCCAATGTCATGCCAGGTGCCCAGGCTATAAGTCCACACACAGGGAATCAAGGTTTCATATTTATCACTAGGTATGCCCGTGGGCACGTGGCACAATTTTTTATTTAATTAAATGTCTTATTTGATGCAGGAAAATGTTAATTCGAAAGATTGAAAACTTGGGGAGGGGGGGAGTGTGGAAAGAACTCAAAAAATTTTGAAAATTGGGGGGCGAATGTGGAAAGAATCAATGGCTCATATTGTTTCAATCTAATGGTCCAGAATCAGACAAAACCTAAGCGTCAAATCATTATGCATTTTATACAACAGATACCCATGGAACAGTTATATATTGCAATTCTGTGACAAGAAAAACAGCTTGCACTCGAAGAGTGAAGTCGTACAATGTTTAGAGAACATGACTGAAGCTTCTAACATCACACACTGGCAATAGGGTTATCCACTTACCCTAACTAATGGGAAAGATATTTTACCCCAAGACATCCTAACAAGTAGAAATGAAGAATCTTACAACATATTAGTGCAATAACCCCATAGAAAAGACAAATGGGAGGGCGGTCATCCTTTGTATAAGCAACTAATTTTTTTTTCTCTTAAGATTCATCACATACTAATGAGTCTAAACTATGCAGCAAAGCTATATCATCTTCCATAAACTTACAGTGCAGAGGAGAGCAAGGGTTTCCTTCCAGGATTTCAAAGGCCTGATGTTTACAAGGCTCACAAGGTCATTATTCACCATTGCAGAAACAACCTGTGGATGCAGAAAAAATAGGATGCAGCTCAAAACTATTGATTTCAGTTGATGAAGAGTTCAATCCAAGGCTAGCACAAGTTCATAAATGGATGTAGGGAAGACCAAAAGATCATTCATTTGATTATAAAAGCTTTGATACCAACCTTTAGGTAAGGAGAACGACTCCTCTTGAGATATTTATTACGCGTGCTCTCCCACAACGAAGCCCCACCAACCTGTGCAATTACTAATGCATCCGCCATTTTATTTGCAGATATGCAATGGGCGACGGCTCCCTTGTAATCCCCAACAACCAAAGCACGCTGAACTGCATCATCAAATGAAAGGTCAGCATTCTCCTCTTGTACATCAATTTCTTGAGGGACATCCTCGCCACTTGGAACAGAGACTTCTGCACCAAAGTTATTGACAGATGTCGCGACTGGCGTATCAGCTTTAGGACTAGGAAGATTATTGAAGAAATCTTCCCCATTATCAGAGGTGTAGCTGGTGATTCGCCTGTCACCCACATCAGTTGATTCCTTTTCTTCAATACTAAGAGCATTTAGGTCCTGAGACAAGTCTTCTTGCACAGTATCATTTCCTTCAGCAGGTAAACTAAAACCAAGATGGTTCAGCAGCTTTGTCCTTGCTGTTCCATCATCTTCGAACATAACCTTCAAGAATCCCCATGTTTCTCTGTCATCTTCCACTCTGCTCAGACAGCAAACCGAACATTTACAACAATGTCAACTTATAACTTAATGGAGGTGAAAGGAAATTTGCACCGAGTAAGAACATACTCCGACTCTACAGATTTTTTTTCACATAGAAGCCTCAGCGATGATCTTTCTCCACTTCGCATTGCAGCTTCAAACTCAGAAGAGCTACTCACTAAGTTGTGTTCAGTAACTAGGTCGTGAACATGAACCTGAGAAAGAGAGAAGGAAATAAGAACAATAGAATCATACAAAGGCATTTATTGTAGTATAAAAACAAACTATACCTGTGAAGGTTCAGTTGAAGAGCCTGTAGAGTGAAAAGATACAAGCTTGCCACCAAAACCAAAAGAAACGCCAGCTTTACGTTGGTACCATTTTGGGGCTCGTAAAGGTGCTGCATAGATCAGATTACATAAAGTACCAAGACCGAAAAACTAGATTTAAGCAAATAATAAGAGACAATGAAAGCCAATACTAGCATGTATAACAGTAAGCAGAGAGGGGAGGGTTGGTGTAGTTAACTTTTACATTTCAGTCGAGAAATGTAGCATCTTGATACTTTGGTGACCATGGATCCTCTAATGTCTTGTTACTTATCCTAATCCTTCATGTCTAACTGAGATTTCAGTTTAGTGTTCATAACAGCCACTGAGTAAACCATTTCAAATGCATCTTACACGCACTGATGTCTTCAGTAGGGTGTCTGGAAAGGGTCCACTCTTTTCTTTATTTAGAAAAAAGAAGAAATTGTATTAATATATAAAAATTACAAGTGGCGGACCAGGAATGCTCCCCAAAAGCTACAAAAACATGCCAGAGCGGCGGAGACAAAACAGCTAAAACAAAACTGCCATCCAACTCCTGGCCAAATCAGAAAGGGGCACAATCCATAGAAAGCTTCCACACTCCGCACTCAAAGAGAAGACTGAAAGAGATCCTTTCCCATGGCAGAAGAAAGACAACTCTTGGCTCCTAAAAATGCGAGCATCACACTCGATCCATATACTCCACAACAAACTGCAAAAAGCACAACCCCACAGAACTCCAGCATCCCCCTTAGAACCAAAACCCATTTGTCTTATCATACACCTTATGCAGCACTACCCAGTAGATCAAGAGGATCTTACCATGATTAAAGCTTAGGTTATGCCGAGCATGCATTCTGTGGTGCTAAGGCCCGTGCTTTGCATGTTCAGCACTAGCAATCTCTTCAGCTTAATATTCATGTTTTATCCTATTATACTGTTTAATTTTGCCCTAATTTACCACTCCTAGTGATTTTTCATTTCATGTTTTGGGAAAAGAGGTTCTTCGAAGCTGCTCATTCATAAATAGTAATCAAGACCTTACAGTTCTACAGAAAAATGGATTCAAGTCATAATGAGGATGGAAAGGCAAAAACTATTCACAGCTGATAACAAATATGCAAAGGGCAATAGAATATTATAACTTCTCTACTACAAGGGATTTGCGACAGAAAACAGAAGTCCAACGGCGCATTCATAGCACCAACAATATTCAAAGACAGATGCAGAGTCCTAGAGGAACTAGGAACTCTCTGGAGGGTGTTTAATCAGCTTTAGATACAAGGCAGGCAGGTGATACGTGTCAATTCAGTACGACACTTTAGAGCATGTTTTTTGTGATTTCCCTAAATCGTATAATATGCTTTTTAGCACTCAAAAATAGATCAAAATGTTGGCACACATACGGAACAAGTTCAAGACACACTCCCAACATTCAGAATATGTTTTGCTGATGGTAAGTATCGTGTGCACATGCGGGGAGTGGGGATACTTTTTGATCATTGTAGGTGTAAAAAGTAAAATCAACGAAGATCTGAGAAGCAGTTTACCTCCAACAAAATCACTATCACCAACGCCATACCGGTCACAAGCCTACAACATGAAAATCCATGGAAGGTTAAAGAGAGGATAAATATAATTACAAACTATACCTGCTACCACATGAAAAATGTTGGTAGCTTTAAGCTACCAAAACATACTGTTTCTAACCGGCAACAAGAATATAGTACATCAACGGCAGAATTGAAAACATTTTAAACATAGACATACATTTGACACTGGTGAGGAAAGTACCAGGCCCTGACATAGTCACTTCCATTAAATGTTCGTATAATGCAGCATTAAATTGCAGTATTATTTCCACCAAGGAGGTGGTCTTGAAGTTGAGAAAGACTATTTATGTTCAGTAAAAAAAAATTATTGTAATAACAGGTTAAGGATGGAAGTCCATGCATTATAACAACTATATAACATGCCAAAAGACAAACCTCGATATTGTATATGCCAATCTTCCCATCAAATGAGGATGCTGAAATGACCCCAGGTATCTTTGGGTACCAGTGCACATCAAAATTCCAATTGGTTCCAGCCGGAAGTTCAGAGACAATCTGTAAAAAATCAAACATCAAGGCAGTATGAAGCCAAGAGAAACAACAAATTTTCCTGCATACATTCTAAGATGTAAAAATGACTGGCTGATCAAATAGACCACAAACTAAGGCCAAATCAATATAAGTAATCTACCAACCTCAGCAGACTCCGTATCCCAGCAAATTGTGCGATTATCTTTGGCACATGTAAGCAAGTAGGAGCTGTCACTAGGACACCATGACATGGCAACAACACCTGAAGAGAGGTGTGCAGGAGAACACAGATGTAACAGCAGAAATTTGAGAAATATCAAATGAAATAAGAAACTAAATGATGGAAATGAATCCAAGACACAGAAGACATAATCACCCAACAAAAATAAAGGTCAAAGAAAACATTTGTCAACAAATGATATGGGCTAAAGGTTATTCCGGGTGTGTTCTGACGATGGATTTTTTTTGTCGATTTTGAAAACTTTGGGTTTTTGAAAAAGTGATGATTTTTTAACT
>JAOWAN010000051.1:7290133-7302478 GCA_028566635.1 Lobelia cardinalis | reverse complement strand
TAAGAAAAGTTTTGTAAAAACCAAATAAAAACCTAGGTAGAGAACAGGAATTTCAGAAATCATTTTTCCAAAACCACAAAAACCGTGTGTAAGAACACACCCTCCTTGTTCTCATCTTATCTTTTCATTAAAAAAAGGTCTATAAGAAAAGAAAGAAGAGCATACAACAGCAATGCTGGGGAAAAAAAAAAGAACAAAGAGAAATGACTGCAAAAACAAAGATTCTAAAAGTTATATATACTAAAGATCATTCCCGGAAAGGTTATAGGCTTGAGTTTACAGAAACAGAATTCGAAAGGAAAAAGGTCAAACCAAATATGAAAGTGCATTTACATTTATATATATTATACACCAAATTTCCCGAGAATATGTAGCTGAGTGCAAACTGCAAAGTAATTCTCCCTCCGATAGTATTATGCAGGGTTTCTTTAAGGACATCATTACAGCTAATAACCCAACCACAAAACTTAAGCAATCCTAAATAGTTAAAAATTCCCCACTTTATCCAACAAAAAATAAATACTCCCTCCGTATCGAAATAAGTTTCCACTACTTTTTGGGGTGTGGTCCAAAATGCGTGTCCACTTAGAAACTTACCTTTTACAACTAAAATAATGATTTGTGCCCACAAGTTTCTTTGGGCTCCCTTTAAAACTGTTGTGGCCATATAATATTTTCATTAATGGAGTCGAATAGCTTTCCTAAAACTATGTGCCAATTCAAACAGGACATCTAAGTTGGATAGGCGGGAATATAAAACAAATCTAATCAATACAGCAAAGATGCCTCTCCTTTCTATAGAATATGCAGCAAAAGATTTAAAAAATAAATTAAAAAAAAAACATTTTTCCGCTCTTTCTTAGGCTGTCCAAAAATGATGCCCACAAGGGAAATCAACATGAGAAGGAGCTTTAGTTTTCAACACCACATCTCTAGTTTACTAGTTAATTGGTCAATGTACACCTCATAATAATAAGATTTTAGTCTAAAATGACTCCTGGGAGAATTCACCCATCACCAAGATTCCTAGAAAATAGAAGTGGTGTATACTGCAAAGCAAATGCATGAGATGATTCAATTACTCATAGTTCCACACAAAGAGATAGGAGAAAGCAGAGACTTTAGAGTCTGATGCAACTGAAGCATATCGTGGCGGTGGAACTTGTCATTTTCTACTCCCCCTGGCACCCAACACACTGACCGATTACTTGTGTTACTAACGAATCCATTATAAATTAACGAGGAACTAAATACTTTTAACATTGTGATACTGTCCAAACTAGTATAAGTACGTGATCATGTTATTCAATTGACAAAAGCATGACACAAGGTCATTCAAATCAAAGCATTGATTCTTTCCGAATAAAGAACTCCTCAAATCCTAATCTACAGCATTCATCATCATTGCCTTACTAACCTTTGACACAGCATATTCACAAACCAGACTAAGATATTCTCTCTAGCCTTATTGTTGATTAGCAAGTAAAACTGTAAAAGGGGACATACATTTTCATAGTTCTTTTCGAAAGTATCTTCCAACATTTTTCAAATACACAAAGAGAGCAGGAAAAACACAGAGAGACCTTTTAATAGAGCTAGCTAAGTTCCAGATAGTAGAGAAACATCCATAATAAGGACAATTGGTATGGAATGAATAACTGATATATGACAGTAGAAAATGAGGCTTATCCCAAGCTTTGTCATACCTTTACTATGCCCAACTAACTCTTTCAGTGGTGACATTGTGTTCCTCATATCCCAAACCTGGATACATATATCAAGAGTAAAAATCACAAAGATACAAAATTGCTAGTACCAATCCAAACAAGCTCAAAAGCTAAAACATTACCCTTAGAGAAGGTGAACTATCATCATCGGAAGCAACAATAAGTTGAGTGGCAAAATCAGGGTGCCACTGCAAAACAGAGCACCGCCTTCTTACCGAATCTGAAAAACTGTAAAAAAAAAATGGTAATTTAGCAGTTAGGCTGATTATTGAAAATCATATCCTTCAGTGATTCATCATGCAAAACACCCCGAACAACTTGGATCTGGTTGTAA
Source organism: Lobelia cardinalis (assembly GCA_028566635.1). Lineage (NCBI taxonomy): Eukaryota > Viridiplantae > Streptophyta > Magnoliopsida > Asterales > Campanulaceae > Lobelia > Lobelia cardinalis. Next base: position 7,300,417 of record JAOWAN010000051.1, on the reverse strand, counting down.
ATAGGTATACCTTATTACCGGTTTCTGCTTCCTTAGATCCCAAACCACTAGAAAACATAATATATATATATTAGCATAACTATAAACAAAGTATGTTATATCAAAGATTCAATTGTAAGCTTTCCTTCCTTACCAGTTGTCCCATTAAAAGAAGTGGACGCAATAATGGGTTGAACTTTTCTATTCCAAGATAAAAATGATATTTCACCCTGTGTTGCTGATCCACTACCCTGCAGAGATAAACAGATTTGTAAAATGGAAAGTCCCCAATTTGCACATAAAAAGAAATCAGGGTAAGTATTCTGTAAATTAACACTGCATAAATATAGCAGGTCACTTTAGTCAAAGAAACTTAATATGCAAAATGAATTCACAGATATGACCACTAAAGAGACTACAAGATACAGTCCCTCCACTAAAATCAAAACCAAAGATATCCACCCAGGAAAAAGAATTTAAAGAATAGTCAGTGAAACATGTAAACTACAACAGCAAACATGAAAGATAAATAAACAAGCATAGATAAGCTTGTCCACATGTCCATTTGGGATTGCATCAAAAAATTAATCACATGTTTAAAATATATTGAATAAGCACAGATTGTTAAAATGAAATATGCAGATATCATACACGGACACAAAGATATACATATTAATTTGAGTCATCGACTACACAAAATATTCAAGTATCCATTCACACCATGCGAGAAGAATAAATAATAGTTTACTCAAATCATACCAATAATGTGAAAGCAAAACATGAGTCAGAGTTAAAATCTAAATTGGTAATGACATATTTTATTGGTCAGATGTACGACTTTGTGTTATCAAATAATTGACATTATCGTCTCTGTTTGATCCTCTTTTCCCTTTCCCCTTCTATTTCCACCTATTCAATGGTTCTTCATCCGCTCACAAGAGCAATAATATATTCTGAGCGATTGCCTGCAAGGATATGCATGTCTAAGCTTCTTGAATTATAGAATTTATACTTATTGGACCGCTCCAACCTCTTTAACCATCACCATCCATGTTAGTTTGATATTTCAACTGGAGCAGTTTTTGGTTGTTTTATATATGTCTAGAGTCTCTAGACGATGATTTATAGGCAATTGGGAAGGTTGTCAACTTGTATTCAGCACTAACTTAACACTTATCCTTCTTTTCTACCGGACAAGATTCAGAGATAAACTGTATTAGGAGGTGAGAGAAGTTCATTGAACACAATAAAAGAGCATCAAAAACAACAAAAGGAAAAACTAAGATAGTAAGGCTCACTCGGTAACCATTTTTATTTCTATCACCAAATTGGAAATAGAAATATATTTTTCTTTATATTCATTTCTAATTTTTGTCCAAAGAGAGTGAGAAAACAGAAAAGCGACCATTTTCATTTCTCATTTTCACATCTCAAAAAAAAAAAAAAACAATCAGCAATAACCCCTACCACGCCAAACCAACCAAGCTGTGTGGCTCATCACCATAGCCGCCAGCCGTCTGACCCCACCACCACCCAGACGTAAAACTCAATGTATCAAATGACCACCATATCCACCCACTCCGCCTGCCCAGAATGTCACCCATCATCACCCCAAAGCCAAACTAGCATCACCCACCACCAACTTCACCCTCGTCCAACCAGCGCCCCCATCTTCACCAAAACCACTACTAAAGTCAAGTTGGAGCAACAAAGGAGCCCTGCAGGCCTGGGTCGTCTTCCCCTTCACACCAGCTTCGAACTCGCCTCAATCCTCCTCAATCGAGGCCCTAGCCAATCTAATGAGGGGCAATGTAATAACCATGGCAAAGGGAGGGAAAACAGAAAATGAAAGCAAGATCTACCTATTTGTTCCACGGGGCAGTATACCAGATTGGGTCGGTGGCAGCAGCAAGATGAGGGAAACAAAGGTGAGAGGGAGAATCTGAGAGAATTAGGGAGGAGGAAGAGGTGAGAGATTGAGGGAGGAGGAAAGAGATGTATCTATTGGGAAGGGGTGTGACGGCGGTGGGAGTAGGAGGAGGGTCATCTTTCTGTTGAGGATGCTTGAAGAGTTTAGAATGAGAGGGAGAGAAATATTGATGAGTTAAAGAATTTTGGGATAAAAATGTTTCTCCAAATTGAGACGTCATTTTTTGTCATTTCTATTTTTTGGCAAATTGAGAAACATATATGTCAGGTTAGAACGAAAATAGTTACAAACTGCATTTTAAATTTTTTTGTAAAAAAAATTGATATATAAATGGAAAAACACAAACAGAAATGGTTACCAAACAAACCCTAATATCCCCATTCATTAAATACCAACAAGGAACCCCTCAAAATGACACAATTTACCCTGAAAAACATAGAAAAAACTGTCCAAATGAACCATTTAACAGCGAAAACCCCGCATCCAGAGAACATAATGTCATCTCTCTCTGTCTCTCCCTCCTTCACCCTCTCCCTATCCAATCTCTCTCCCATCCCACATTGAAAATTCTCCCAAACCACCTCAAACAAATTATTCCATAAGAAGCAAACCACATATCATGAATAAATGGTGATGAGAATCCAAGGAGTAAGTACACATCACACATCAATCCAAGCAGATCTCCGGATAGGGCGTATGCAGTTGCAAGACATTGTTAGTGTTAAGTTTATAGCAACCAAGGTACAAAATAAGGCTCTCAATTTAAAGGGAGATTGAACCTTCCAAATGAAAGAGGACAAAGGGACATGAAACATGCTAGGAGAATGTATAAAATGGAATGAAAGAGATTGAAATTACTGCATCCTGGGTCCTTCTGAAACCTAATATGTCGAAATTCGAATTGCGCTTTCAAGAACCAGATCTCAGGTAAAACTTCTATGAGAGAAAAAAAACTTATCTGCCTCCCTATTATTCAAGTTTCAGGAGAACTGGAAGATCGATAACTAATCCATCCTAGCATTCATTTCAAATACACTCATTTCAGCACATCATTCCTTAGTTGCCCAAATATTCCATATCATAAACTAAAGCTAGTGCAATGATGTCCTACATGAAAATTCCATTCAACTTCACCCGGCCAACCTTTGAAAAGGCTTGGCTCCCAACCTAATCCTCAGAACTAATCTAATTCTCTGTGTATCCTCCTCAATTATATGATGGACCCTAGTGTAAAATTTGATCAGCTAGAGGTACACATTAGTTATCTTACTTAACTGCCTCACAACCTATGTCAGAAATACTCGTGTATCTATTTTTCTATTAGAACTTTATCCCAACTTAGTTAACCCCTATGAAGTCTAAAGCTTCTAGTCACTATTCTGGTTCATGATTAGGACAACCTTCATCTTCAAAGTATTATGTGATGACATATAACACGCACCATGGAATGTGATCTTGTATATGGTGTATCAATCTATCAACCACATACAACCCAAAGATAAAAGGGTAATGCCTAAAGTTGATCTATATAGTCCAACCTAAGTGTAAAGATAGCATAAGATTATTAGAGATAGTCCCTACAATCAGAAGTAAGGGTACATTCGTTTTAAGATTTTTGTCCAACTCTTCTAACTTTTGCCATACCTATTATTAAGTCACAACCAGTTGTAACTTGTAACTTCAAGATGATGGTATGCCTCTTAACATACCACATATAAACAAGTTAACAGGAATAAGCTTTGCTTTTAGTTACCAGTTTTGACAAAATGTGATCCTCCGTTGGGGATAGGCTGAAGGGATCACGAGGAACGCTCTATGGCCAGTGCAGATGGGGATGGTACGGTTCACTTGATCGTTTCTTGCTTGGGATTTTATTGTGTAGCGTGTGCTGATCCACCAATGAGAGTGATCTAGATATTAAGAACCGAAACCTTAAGAAAAATTATTAACGGGTAAATGGTGTTGACAGTTCCTTTTACAACGTCCACCCTCTGGCACAAAATTACCATTAGAAAATGTGGTATTCAGCGTAATGTTTTGGATGCTGACATGAAATTGTCTTCTATTGCAAGCCCATGGAACCTATTCTTTCATTTTCCACACATCCTCATCATATGGAATAGATTGTGATTTTTTGGGAAGATAAGGAGTGCTTTCATGGGTAGTTCCTACCCAGTTGTTCGAGACGTAATGCTCCATCTCTAGCTTCTTGGTTTTAAGTTGGCAGATACTTAATCGAGAATTTATTAACAGACACGCACACACACAGGCACAAACAAATACAACCTAGCTTTTCTTATTGAAAATTTAGCTCACACATGACACAACCAGAACCATTAATAAGGGAATACATTCTATTGCGAGCCCATGGAACCTATTCACTCGTTTTCCACACATCCTCATCATATGGAATAGATTGTTATTTTTTGGGAAGATAAGGAGTGCTTTTGTGGGTAGTTCCTACCCAGTTGTTCGAGACGTAATGCTCCATCTCTAGCTTCTTGGTTTTAAGTTGGCAGGTACTTAATCGAGAATTTATTAACAGACACGCACACACACACACACACACACACACATGACACAACCAGAACCATTAACAAGGGAATACATATTTCATCCAGTAAACTTGCAAGTATAGGCTGGAAAGAATGATAAACTGCTCTTGCTCATCACACAAAAATGGGGTAAAATTACCTTGAGAGGAGGAAAATGAGTAGGTTCAGCTGGTCTTGCAATATCCCATATACAAATTTCACCTTCATCAGCCCCAGAAGCAAGATGATTTGGTGAAAGAGAGCAAAATTCCAAACCACGAACCTAAATCAAAACATATGATACCGGAACAACCAAGTCATGTAATAAATAAATTCAGGTAATCGTCAAAAGTGCATCCTAAATAGGAAAATGGAAACTTACAGGCCCTCTGTGCCTTGCAAGTTGTTGAATAAGAGCACCTTCACTTTCATCGGAACTGAAGTGAGTAAAAAGATGTAATGAGAATTCAATATTACACCAACAACAATTTATATTTAAATTTACATATATACACATCTTTCTCTATCAATGATATTCTTCTTTCATAAAAAAAATAATAATATATATACACATCTTGTGGAGAAGATTATGTTCCATTGTATGGTAAGTAGATCTTGACTTAAAGCCTTTCCAACAAAAACCTTTTCTTTCGTTCTTGCTAGCTGTTTTTGGAACATTCTCTCCTTTTATTTCTTTATTGAAGCATATGTATTTGGTTATATTATAGAAAATACAATAACTGATATTTTCAGATGAAGAAAAGTTGTTCAATACAGCATTTCCCTTCATTTATTAAAAGAGAGCATATAAAAATTATATCCAAAGACAGCTTTGAACCCTTATCCTGCATACGTGATCTTGGCTCATGCATGTTTCCACGAGTAACATCATCCGTTGGCTTCAATTTCCAAACGGTGTACGTTCTAGTTCAGTGAAAGATTTATGCAGTTTATAACTAGAATAATTAGATTACAACATAACTACAGGAACTGTTTCCTGCCGCATGCTAAGAGAATTCTGTTATAAACTAAAACTCAATATGGCATAGAAGTGGATGCAACATATGACATTCAGCCCATTTTGCTCCACAGATTTGTTACTCTCCTTCACTCAAATTTAGGGGAGGCGGAAGTATTTACTAATGAGAAACTAAAATTATATCCATTTTGACCCCAAAGTTATTAGGATGAAATTGCTTCTTTTTTTTTTACCCCTTTGATTACAGCTAGAATCACACTTCAAAAAAGTTGGCCCATTGAGCCAAATTCAAATACTAACATTTAGTTGTTCATCGTTGTAACCCAAATTCACCACTGATTGAGAAAGCAGAGAGTGCCCACTCCAAAATTACCAATTGGACACTAATTACTGTGGGGTGTGTGTGTGTACACAACGCTAAATTGACGTCAATAGTATGTTATGGAGATCCAATTAAATCACTAACCGAATCATCAAACTGTGGAGCAATTAATTGATCAAATAATTAGGACAATGCAACTTGATAACATCAACTGAGATCAACCACTGTACCCGATAAGCATACGCGGATTCCAAATTCCGATATTGCCATCAACGAGACCACCAGCAATTAACCCCAGCGAAAAATCCTCGGAACCGCCGGCCGGATTCTTCCCCCAAGAGAGCCGATTGAACGGCTCGGAACTAGGCACAGCGCCGGCTAATGGGAGCTTACGATCGTCCGATTGGAAGTCAAGTTGGAAGATCTCGAGATTGGCAGATGAACTGAATGATATGTCGACTGCCCCCGCCATCGTTCCCGCCGCCAGGTAGGGAGCGTCCGGCGAGAACGCCACCGACGCCGATCTGTTCACCTCCTTAATACACGCCATGATTATTCAGAGATCTGGACGGAAGTGATTCAAAAGTTAGGGCTTGTAATTCGAATTTGGATTGAATTTTGGGCGAGAGAGAGGACAGATCGTGACTTTGTGACGGTGGAAATGTGTGTGTGCGTTTTCTCTCTCTATCTGTGTGAGAGTGTGTACTTGTTTCTGTTACTAGTTCAGTTCTTTCATTTTTGCGTTAACGAGGGTTTTCGTTAGCGGGTTGTATTTGATACTGAGAGAAAGTGTTGTGGTACTGGATCCGTTAGTCGTCAGTAAACCAATGGGGTGATGCCATGTTTGTTAACTTTGTTCAACTGACAAGAAAGCCCTTGTATTATGCATTACCCGTTACCCAATTAATTCGAATGTTTCATTTTTATGAAAAATTAAGAATGATTTCATTCAATTTCTTGATTAAGGTTTTCTTTTTTCTCGAGAAATTATGGGATACCTTTGATTCAGGGGCGTTCGAAACCTTTCTGATGCCCAGGGTGAAAATAAATTTTGTGCCCTTAAATTTAAGTTACTATATTATTACCATAGTATGCACTATTTTTAAACAATTGAAAGAGAGGAAAGAAATAAAAAATGTTGTTATGCACATAGTAGTTACACAAAATGATCATCCTACGTATAAATATGAGCCTAATGAATAATGGCATGAGGCTTTTGCTAAATATGAATTTTGTGGAGGATCGAAAAATATTGTAAATTTCAAAGTTCCTAGCAATGATAAAGTATAATTTAATTTTACTACAAGTACAGAATACAAGTAAACTGTTGGAAAAAACCATCATAAATTAAAAGAATATCCATCAGAGCGAAGAAATTATTTCAATATAAAAGAAATTACTTCAATAATCTTTTCTCCTTTGTATCAATATAACAATATGGTAAAAAGTTGAGCATATGAAATTATATAGTAGTTTGGCTAAATTTACCAAGTCTTGGTTTAGACAAAAATATAAATACATTGAAGACATGCTATGAAATAGAATGATATTAACAATTCATATTCACACATAATCACAAATGGCCTATGGAATTGGGGGTTGAGCTTGGTTGGACTTAACATAATAAAAGGGAAAAAAAAATTTTGGTGCCCCTGATTTTTTGGGGCCCTGGGCGTCGCCCAATTTGCCCCCCATCTGGGTCGGCCCTGCTTTGATTGATGGTGGTGTTACTAGTTAGCGTTACCAAATTGAGCCACCTTCATTTTACTCATTTAAATTTGACTAATTTTGACAATTTATTTACTTTAAATCAAATTATTATGAAAATCTTATTTGTTATTACAATTGTATAAACCATGTTAATAATATATGTAATATTGTTCCAGTTCTCAAATTTCTAGAATCTAAAATGTGTTAAAATGTGATAGCTATGTATTCATTTGATGATATCAAGCATAAACTTTTTAATAAAATCAAGTATTAATACTCGTTTTGACATGAATAACACATTTTAGAGACACATTATTTTTTGAAAATAATATTTTTTTTGTGTTGAAAAATTTGGATTACCCAATTTTGATCGTTAATGAAAGGAATGTGTCCCTCAATAATTTCTAAAAAATATATATCTCCCTCTATTCGCTTTTGATAATATATATCAAATCTGGGTAAGTAAATAAATTCTAAGTTTGAATTGCTATTAGTTTTAAGTTTGAGTTGTTAGTAGAAATCCTTTGGTCTCAAATTGCTAGTAGATTTCAAGTTTAAGGTTGATGGCAGAAAATTATTATTAATAATGTATAAACGAGCTCTAAATTCATGTATAATTCTCTGCTTTATAAAAAATAATTTACCACATTGTAAATCATTTAGGAGTCTTATGCATCGAATTTCATACATCTCTCGTGAATTATACACATCTCATTAACGCAACTTCAATCTTCATTTCATCCCTCTCAGCTTTCTGTGTTTATATTCTGTCAGCGTTGAATTATTCGGAGACAATAACTTTGTTGAGAAGCTAATTATTTGCTTTAAAGCATTTTAAGATAAAGAAAAACATATAATTATAGCAATGCGCTTAAACATAATTCCTTGATTATATATATGGTTCTTGATTTTCTCATGCACACTCAATACTACCTTATAATAAATGATTCATTCACCCCAAATCTTACCTTTAAGAGATCAATAGTTTAAAACTTAAGCACCTTAAAATTCGAATCGAATAAAAATTAGACCTCGTCTACAGGATTTTTTTTTTGCAAATTGCACCTCCATTTAAGTTAGTTTACGGTATCAATAGTTTTACGAAAAATGTCATTAATGCAACGTTAGAAATCTACTCCACGAAGAAGTGATACATTTATTCACTACAATCTAATTAACGGTGGACGAAAATAGCCCTTCATGCGCTGATGCATTAAACTAATAAACTCTAAACTTTCTCTTGTTTTGCTTCTCTCCCCTTACCCTTCTAAGTTAACTAACGTATAAATTATTTTATGTTCAACTACATCAGAGATTTCATCAGTTATAAATTATGTTTTTGATTTTTCATGCAAGATTATATTTAAACTGTTGGAATATGACTCGTATTAAATTTGAAAAAAGAACGAAGTAAGTCATCGTTTGGGCGATGGTCACCAGGACCGCCCAGGCGATGGTCTTTCAGCTAGATATAGATTTGCTGAATTTGAGGATCGCTCGAGAGCTAAAGAAATGATTGTCCAAGCGATGGCCAAAAGGTTGAGAATTTCTGCCCTCTTCGGCTCGAAACAGATGAACCGGAGCCACTTGAATGGAGAACAACTGATTGCCGAGTTGATCATTCGGACCTTTTAATTCATAGATGTCGAGCTCCCAATTTCAGATCTCATTGGGCATTTTTTCAAGCCCTAAAAACCCTAGGGTATAAATAATAACTTAATTGTAACATATTTCGGACGTGGTAAAAATTCTATATGTTTGAAAAAGAGCCGTAACTTGAGAGAGGCCTTAGAGCCTTATTGAGAGAGTTGGAGGGTTCTATACCCCACATATTGAGAGATTGTGAGATTGTAACTCTGAGTGACTAGTAATTCCTTTGTAATCAACACTCCATGTTCTCTTGGGTTTGTTTATAGTGAAATAGTTTATTTGCGACTTGTGATCTTTTACTCCTTCATTTGGAGGGTTTTTCACATAAATCTATGTCTTCTCTTTTTTTTTCACATCTATTATTTTGTATTTGTTCGGTGTAATATCTTGCAATTTATATAAAATAGCAATAAATCCTAACAAATAGGTATCAGAGATAGAGTTAGGGCATTGTTTATTTTTTATTATTGATTATTACAGCGATGTTAATTGAAAAGTACATACGAGATTGAAAAATTCGATTGTAAGTTTGATTTTATAATGTGAGAAGTCAAGATGCGGGCAATATTAGTTCGAAATGGATATGATGAATTTGGATGGTAATACGATAAACATGAGTCAAAGATCGATGTAGAGTATGTTAAAACGGTAATAAGGCTCTTTCCTTGTTACACTTTGAGTCTTGCGGATGATGTGTTGAGGAAGGCATTAAGGGAGAAGATTGCCAAAAAGATTTGTCTCAAGTTGGAAGGTCTCTACACGTCGAGAAGTATCAGTAATTGCCTATAGTTGACGCGAGGATTTGAGGATTGCGGACTTGAGGAATGTATGGCAATTGAAGCACTTCTTGATAAGTTTGATGGTTTTCTTTGAATCTAGCCAATGTTGATGTCAAACTTGTTGATAAGTAGTTGGATTTATCACTACTACAGATCAGTCGCTATTCTCCTGTTTAGCGACTGACAAGTCAAATAGCGACCGACTCAATCGCTATTTGTTGGTCGCTATGATCTGGTCTCGCGGTCGCTAATAGCGACTGTGTGGTCACGGCAGTCGCTATTTGCCACAATCTTTAGCGACTGACTAAATAGCGACTGAGTCAATCGCTAATTTAATAATTTCTATTTTAATTATTATTTATTAATATTCAATACTAATTAATATTAATTTATTTATTATT
>JAOWAN010000051.1:7277081-7290033 GCA_028566635.1 Lobelia cardinalis | reverse complement strand
GGTTCGACCAGGAGGCCGCCCGTTGGGCTAAGCTTCTGACCGCCCTGTGTGCTTCTTGATCATTGTTGGGCTGATGGCGGGCCAATCTCTTGGGCCTTGACCTTTGGGCTGAAATTGGGCCTAGGACGTTGGGCCTGGGCCCATCAGCGATATATGATGATATTGTACTGTTTACTATTTTGATATGAGAAAATATGAGTGATGTGTATTTTATAATAAAAAGACTACTTTACCCCTTCATGAAGCCCCATACACACACTCTCTCTCTCTCTCACTAACTCACTGTCACTAGAACTGAGTATGGTTTCTCTTTCCTCCACCTACTTCTACTCTGTCCATTCCGAAAACCAACTCTGTCCATTCCGAAAACCACCACCCTCACCCTCAAGCTTCATCTCCGCCACATCCATCCATCCCAATCCCCTTCCCAAGCCCGTTACTACGATACCTATCGCATCTCCCTTCTCTTCTCCTCCCTCTAACACCGCGCGCACGCACCTAAACAGTAGAAAAAAATTAAAAGAAAGAGGACAATACAACAGCGGAAGAAGTAAGTCGGCGAACGCTGGAATAAACTAGCTTCCGTCGTTAGGAAACAAAGAAACAAAAAACGAGCGGGAGAAGCAGAAGAGAACCTTGCCCAAATTGGCTCGGCGAACGCACCGGAACCCTAATTCTAACGAAGTTCGCGGCTAGAAGAAGAAGGCAAGATGGGGAAGAAACAACACAGTAAAGATCGAATGTTCATAACGAAGACGGTGTGGGCCACAGAGTGGGGCGGTGCCAAATTCAAAGAACTCCGCACCCCTTTCAAACGCCTTCCTTTCTATTGCTGCGCAGGATAGTCTCTTCTCTTCTCAAATATAAGACAAGCCTTTGAAGAAGAAGACGATTGTTTCTGGTGCTGTTAATTAAGCACCTAGAGAAGAGAAGCGCCACTAGTGAGAGAAGAAGGAATGAGCAAATCTGTAGCAACTTTATGAGTTTGATGGGGGGGAGAGAGAGAGAGAGAGAGAGAGAGAGAGAGGAGTAGAAAATATTGGAAAGGGAGGAAGTCAGGTTTGCTTTTCTTGGGCAGTGAGCTTGAGAGGAGGGAGTGAGAAAGAATGTTTAAATAATGTTATGAGAAAATAAAAATATTATTATAATAATGTATATATATAGGGGTAATAGATGGAAAGTATTTGATATTGATATGTGATATTGGATGATATTTGAGTGTGATTATGAAAATATGTGATATATATTAGATGTTGGGATATTCAAATGTAGTGATATATTAGATTCGTGATCCGAGCCTTAGTGTAAGCATGTGTATGAAATTATCACCCCCCATGTTCCCATCACCACAATTTACATCCTAATATTCTCTCATAATTAAACCATAAATCACTAGTACTCTGATTAGGAATACGATATCACGTGATATTTGATTTTAATATTTGATATGTAAAGTAAAAAAGTAATAGAGAGATAGAAAGAAAATAGTGGAACCTATAATATGTAAAGTGAAAAAGTAAGAGGGAGATAGAAAGAAAATAATATGACTTTAAATATCAAATATTAAAGGAATCAAATTCATGATCTGAATAGCTGTACTCTTATAAGAATATGTAATCAAAATATACACAGCCAATATCCATTTTCAGAATGACCAAACAGCCCCTATTGGCCAAATGCTGCCCACGTGGCTCAAAATTATAGGCTGATAGCTAGAAGCCTACAGGATTATAATTATATTTTTTATTTTTTCATTTAAAATTCAACATTCCAGGTTGTTGCAGAGTCGCGAAGACTTGTATACAAGTGAACAACAACCCTTCTACTCAATCATCTCATATATACATACACCCATTTGGTACCCAAAAAGCCTCCACTAGCTAGCTAGGTAGCCCCTAACTATTTACGTACCTCTCCACAACAATGGTGAACAACAACAAGGCATTTCTTGCTCTTCTTCTCCTCCTCCCTCTCTTCCTTTCTTCGAGATTCGTAATTCGGAGCCATGGCAACAAACAATCACAAAAACTTGGCCATCTCTACAAGGCGAAAGGATCGAGAAACTCGACCATCGACACCAGCCCTTTCGAGGCCGACAAACACCTACATGTTGATCATGATCTAACTCGTTCACAAGATGGGAAGAAGGAGAGAGATAGAATCGCGCGGTTGCCCGGGCAGCCGCCGGTTAAGTTTGGTCAGTATGGTGGGTACGTGACCGTGAACGAAGCTGCCGGTCGGGCATTTTACTATTACTTCGTGGAAGCTCAACATTCTAAGGAGTCTTTGCCTCTTCTTCTTTGGCTAAATGGAGGTACGTACGTACACACCTTATATTATTATTATTTTCGTATTGTTGATCCCAATTTTTATGATTTATGAGTGCATTTTTTCCACATCCATTTCAACATTAATATAAAGTAATAAGGGATATTGATCATTATGAAAATTTACCCAAATGTTAAAATTTTGATTTGCTGCGATCACGAATTCGATTTCGTTCGATTTTGTAATATCAGTTCATCTTTTTTTTTTTTTTTTTGGCTCCAAGGGGCATGGGAAGGGATCGAACCTGAGACTTTACATACTGTAAAACTCGGCTCTATCACTTAGTCACTCTTTGATTCCCCAGTTCATCTATTTTACACCTTAATAGTTTCTTTGCAGAAGGTTTATTTATTTATTTTTGTAATTTTAATGATATTTATTGAAAATAAGTGAGGTTATGGAGAGTGAGTGATCAAGCCAAGTGGCCGAAACTACCATTGGGAAAACGTAGATATTTTATGATATTTTTAATTTGCAGTTGTGATTTTGTTTTTATTTTTTCTTTCCCACCAAAATCTCAACAAGCCCAACCGTAACATTTGATCTTTTCAACCCCACCAAATTTCTCTCACTTTTGTGCACGTCTTAACGTACGTAATTATATGCATATATATGAGACAATTTTAAAAGTTTATTATTCGATATATTATATATTTATATACTTATATTATTCTTTTATTTATGATATTGAACATAAAATAGTGTTCTTAGTAAAGTAAAATAAATCTTGAACGTGACAACAGCAAGTGGTTAACGGAACTTGTACAACACATGCAGACGTTGACAGAAGAATTATTCCCTTATGTTGCTTTCTAAGAAGGAACCATCGCAATGTTCTATATGATCATTAATTGATTGTATATGTCATATTTTTATTTTATATTTTATATTTTTAATATACATTTCAATCGTTTAAAAAATAATATAAAATTTTAATTTTAATTAATTTATAATACGTATCATTTTCAAAAAATATGTGACAAAAGATGAAAATCATTTGTGACTGGATAGCTCAATCTTACTAATTAATAATTGTCTTATAGACAAAGTCTCATATCTATTAAGCTCATTTCCTATAGTTTTTACATCTTTTGATCATCATATAAGTATATATATATATTTAATATAGTAAAATATTAATGAAATGTGGCTATTTGATTTATAAATGCAATTGTTCTCACATATCATAAACAATTAAAGGGAAAAAGAACTTATTTCATGAGGCTTAACATGTGATATATCCGGCGACACTTGTTAACAAAAGCTAGTTTTTAAATTCATAAGTTAGTCTTGAATGCTGGAATGAAGTTGGGTTGATTGATCCGTTGATAATTATATTTATTCATTGAACACAAATTACTTACTGATATTTAAGCAGATTAGATCTCTAGACAGATCGACTACTCATCCAATTCAATTATATTATAAATTTATATACTTGTGTAATCTCGTATTCGAGAATACGATAAAATATTCAAAAGAAAAACTATATTTTTTATTGTAAATTTAGGGTGTGTTTGGATGAGTAGTTTTTTATTTGATTTTTGAGTTTTTGTAATGATTGAAGTAAAAAGTAAGAGAGAGATAGATAGAAAACTGTTGGACCAATGAGAGAGAAAAATCAAAAACTCAAAAAATAGGGCAAAAAATGCCCATGAGAACACACCCTATATATTTTTTGAGTCACGATTTTTTTTATTAAAATGATGTTTTTTTTAACTATAAATAATGTTGAATTAAAAAAAGGAAAATAAAGAAAAAAAAGGAAAAGGAAAAAAGCAATACAAATACAAAAGAGAAATTTATGAAGTATAAAAGATATAAAAAAGAAAAATTTAATTAAAAAAGTAGTATGAAGACAAAAAATAATAATAATAAAAGACGAAAAAAAGAAATAAAAAAACAGTCAGATCTCTCTCTCTGCCTATTCTACCCGTACCACTCTATCCGGTATCCACCCACTCATAGGAGACACATTAGGCAGCAGTGACAAATTTCCATGAAAACCATCCCCGGCCCTCGGGAAGAAGTTCAGCATAGAGGATAAATTTTACTGTTCATCGGGGTCCATATTCCTTTCTTATACTATAGTTTGGCGATAAATAAGAGATATTTTCGAAAGTAATTGCTCAAATAAAAATCTAAATATCGTAAAAATCGTAGAAATTAATCTCAATCGTTGGATTTCTGAATATAGTAAAAGTATTCGCTATTATATTTATGGATTTTCAAACACAATAATAATTTTCGAAACTGTGTCGGAGAATTTTCGAATATAATAAATATTTTTGCTATTATGTCGACGATTTCTACGATATTTAAGGTTCTATTAAAGCGCATACACAAAATCAATAATACTGAAATATAGGATTGATATTTTATAAGGTTAAATAATACTTCCTTAATTTCGATTTAATTACCCACAATAGTAATTTATTGTGAATATTTTATATCACTTAAAATAATTAAAATAAAATGGATGAATAATCAAATGTGACTCCTGTCATATGGGATGGGGGCCCTTGGGGTTTATTGTATTTGTACTTGTCCAATTTTGGTGGTAATGTTGGAGTAGTCTTCTTTGTGGAGGATTTTGCGGCACGATGTAACCATTACCCAAAAATACAAAATTTTTATATAGTTCTAATCAATTATTAATTAGTACCAATAATGTATGCATACTGGGTATTGCGTAAAAACAACTCACCAGCGGCGAGCAGGGGCCACTCTACCGTACACATGGGGATTAATACTTTTTTTTTTTTTTTTTGGAAGGCCCTAAGGGAACATGGAAAGGGATCAAACCTGAGATCTTACATACTGTAAAGCTCAGTTCTACCACTGAGCCACCCCTTGATTTCCCATGGGGATACCCAAATTCATGATATCGATCCATTTTATGAACACTTGTTAATTAGACGTATAAAATATTATGCCACATTCATGATGATGCAGGAAACATGCCAGTTTCGTTATTGTTCTTATAATTCATGAATATGTGAATTAATTCATGATCTTTTTTTTTCATACAAAAATTAGATGTATCTGTATTCGTGAACACGTAAAATATATTATTGTTTAATGAAACGTAAAATTATAAATTGGGCATGGAAAATATGTAGAACAGAGCAATTGATATAATACATAAATGTCATGTTAATCACTCTCTTTTATCCTATAAATAATTCTAAAAAGGCTAAAAAATGAGTGTTTATTTAAGGTATTAGTTTGCACTGCATGCGATTAATTTTTTGTTGTTTTGTATGATAAAGTGTTTTCATTTTTATTATATTTAATTTTCATGACAAGTGAAAGTGTAGTTCTTCCATTATGGATGAAGGAGTACTATCTTATAATGTATGAATTATATTTTATGCAAAATGACATGGTGGAAAATAATAATTTCATTCAAAGTATCATTGAATTGTGTTTCCCAGATGGAATAAAAATTGGTGTAATATAGTAAAGAATTTTGGAGAAACAAATGAAAGGAACAAAGTACTGCTGAATTTTACATCAAAAATATGATCATATTAATGGTTGCAGGTCCTGGTTGTTCTTCACTTGCCTATGGAGCAATGGAGGAGCTTGGACCCTTTCGAGTCCACAGTGATGGAAAAACTTTATACAAAAATAAATTTGCTTGGAATAAAGGTACAAGTTTTGATCTTTTCTTATCTTTTAATTCAATTACTATATATATATATATATATATATATATATATCAAGAACATATTTCCATTAATATTATTTGGGGTTTTGCAGTTGCCAATGTTCTGTTCTTGGAGTCACCTGCTGGAGTTGGGTTTTCGTACTCGAATACGACCTCGGATTATCAGAAAAATGGCGACAGATTAACGGCCACGGACAATTATGTGTTCTTGTTGAATTGGTTGAAGAGGTTTCCCGAGTACACGAGGAGGGAGTTTTATATTGCTGGGGAGAGTTATGCTGGCCATTATGTACCTCAGCTTGCACAGACTATTCTTTACCACAACAGGAAGGCTAACAAAACCTTGATCAATCTCAAGGGTATTATGGTATGCCTCTTTCAATCTCTCTCAACTCGCTCGCTCGATCGCTCACACACACACACACACACATAAATTGGAAATGGCAGTCAAGCATTTTGTTGCTATGGAAAATTAATTCAACACATTGGTAATTAAGCAGCATGTACAATGAACATTTTATTATATTTCAATGATCATAGGCAAGCAAGAACATTGTAAAGATAAGTCATTGTAACGAGCCATCAGATTTTGCATTCTTTTTCAATCATACAGTCCTCCTGTTTTAGAGCCTAGCTAGCCCACCAAGGAAAATAATGGTTATCTAACTTCAATAATTGATCATTAGTTATACAAATGTACACGAATCTGATTACTTCCAAAGTTTCAACAAACCACAAGTAATTGCTGAAAAAAGAGGAACATGATAATTGTAGTCGGAAAATAGTGAAGATATTTATCGTATCAGGAGCTTTTCTAACATCTTAGTTGTTGCTTAGTCGCATTCAGAAATAATTCCAAAAACAGCGATGGAAGCTGCCTCTTCTATGGCCCTCATGACCAACAATAATTCCCACTTTGTTTGGTGCAGCAATGTTGTTGCTTGTTTTGTTCTTGACTATCATAATTGAGTACACCGAAGGATATATACATATATATATATATATATATGTATGTATATGTACACATACCTTTTCGAGGTTTTGTCAGTTAGACTTGCAGACAATTAAGAAGAATATTGATAATGATTTCGTAATTTGTCATGAGCCTTCTAGAATTTTTCTTATACCTAATAATGATTCAGAAATTTTCGTAATTTTATCATAATAATGAAAATGGTTTCGTAATTTATCATAAGGACTCGCATCTGCATAATCCTCTGATTTGGATATTGAGATTATGAATCTGTTGATGCAATGCAGATTGGAAATGCAGTAATCAATGACGAAACTGACCTGAAAGGCCAGTATGATTACTTTGCATCGCATGCTCTTATATCGGATGAAACTTTGGATCAAATCCATAAATACTGTGACTTTTCACCTAATGCCACAAAACAGTCCGATATTTGCAACAAAGCAAGTAGTGAAGTTGATACAGATACATCCGTACTTGATATCTACAACATCTATGCCGGCCTATGCTTTAACACGAACCTTACCACCAAGCCCAAGAAGACTTCCGTAAGTATATCTATATATTGAAGATAAAACCGCATTTCCATACATATCAACTAACCATACTCAATACTAGTGTTAACTCCTCCTGCAGTCTATTATTGATCCTTGCAGTGATTATTACACATATGCTTACCTTAATCGCCCTGATGTTCAAAAGGCTATGCATGCCAATGTCACCAAACTCACACATGATTGGGAACCATGCAGGTATAAGTCCTCAAATCTCTCTATGGACATCTTATGTTTGTGGATGCCCTGCATCTGCATGTGCCCAACAGCACGAAGCAGCTGCGTGACTATCTATACATACATATACATATATGAGAATATACCAACACAATATTTTGCAGTGACATCATAGGAAAGTGGGGAGACAGCCCAACAACAGTGTTGCCTCTTCTGAGAGAGTTCATGGAGAACGGACTTCGAGTATGGATATTTAGGTAAGTAAACAATCTCTTCTCCTTTATAGTGGAATTTTCATCAAAGAATTTCATCATTTGTGGCTGCTGATAAGTGCATCATTGAGTCTGGAAAATCGTTGCTCGTGTTTTCAGATGATCCTAGTTCATTTTAGATGTACTTATTATGTAAGTAGCTAGCTGAAAAAAGATTGCTTAGACTTCTGTTCATGCATCACTCATCATATTCGTTGATGAAATGTGAAAACAATGTTAACCATATGTGTCTGTACATAGGCAACAAAATAATCTAAATATTGATATGAGCCTCCTTATTTGTTCAAAATGCAGTGGGGATACAGATGGAAGGATACCAGTCACTTCCACAAAGTATTCTATTAGGGCTATGCATCTTCCTCTCAAAACTTCATGGCAGCCTTGGCTCCTTGATGGCGAGGTAACTTATATATACATATATATATATCACTCTCTCTCTCCCACACACAATGGGTATTTTCGTAATCTGTGTGCATTCCTGTGAAATGCATAATTAAATGATGCAACAAAGATAGTTTAAGTATGTACTTAATTGATAATGGTTTTGACCACAGGCCGGTGGCTATGCACAAGTCTACAAAGGAGATTTGACATTGGCAACAGTTAGAGGGGCAGGGCATCAGGTGCCAAGCTACCAGCCTAAGAGAGCTCTTGCATTGATCAAGAACTTCCTTTCGGGGAGTTCTCTTTTTGATACCTCAAGACATTAATAAATCATCCAACGCTCACTGCCAATTGGCATTCTTTTTTTTTCAAATGCTCCAAGTTTCTCTATTCTATATAGGGTCCGAGATTATTAGGTTCTCAGGATATAGCAATTTTTTTTTCCCTCTTCCACTTTTTGTTATCACTAATTCATCCCTGTTCATATTTTCCCCTCAATGGCATTGGGACTCTTGAGTAAGAAATATTGCGTCCTGTATTCGGCTAAAATTTATTAACACTTGTTCATTCAAATCATTGTCAGGGGGGATTTTCTCTGTAAATGAAACAATTATTGTAATTCTTTACAATTCACTAGTGGCAACAAAAAGAAAAACATTTATCTGAAGCATTTTCTCGGTAAATCTCTCATAACAAAAGAGATTTTCATCATCTTTTTAATTGTATAAGTTCTAACCGTTGCTTAATTTTAGACTACTAATTTGATTAAGAGTTCTTAAATAATTATTGCTTTTTTTTTTGTTTATATTTAAAAGAATTATTGATTAAAAAATAATTAATTTTAACTTCTTAAAAATTAGAAAAAGAAATTCAAAATACTAATACTCCAACATACCAATGAGAGAACAAAATACTTATACCCATTTACATTTAACCTCCTTCCTTCCTACCCAAAAAAAAAAAAATTACATTTAACCACGGGCCCTGTCTTTCACGCCCCATAGTGGGGCTCCACCCCGGTTTGCCCCTTCTTTCTATCACCAGCTTTTGTGTCAGTCAAACATAGTTGTGCAATACAAATTTCGAGAATTGCACTATTCATTTGTACTCCTTCCCAAATTTATTCCGCTCTCATTTATAGTATAGATGTTACTATCATTTTCCACAATCTATCTTGTTCAAACTGGTAGTATTACTGACAAAGCATTTTTCTGAAGATAAAGTACATATTCTGGTAAATATCGTTCTACCATTGAATGATAAGAGCAGCAAAGGCATCATTCATTAATTCTGGTTTCTCTTGTTCTTCTTGTTTTCTTGAAAACATTATTAAGGTTTCTCTAAGGAATAGTGATGAATGTAATGATCAGACAAAGAATGCAAGTGAGACTGATCATGTGTGCAGCAAGTCAACTATAGGGTGTCAAGTGGAGATAAAGGGAATTGCAAGGGGAAGCGGGTGTTCAAAATAGACAGAGTTTGAAAGAAGTTGGGGGTAGCATTTGTAATTATAGTAATGTGTAAGGTAGACTTGTGTCATTTGTAAAGTAGTGCAGTTAGTTTTAGCAAATTAATGGCAGTTAGGGTTAGAGGAGCAAGATTATTAGATTAGGGGGTAGTTTATAACAATTTTATTTTCATGCTCTCTTGTAAATCACTAATTTAAGCCATGGCATGTGGCTTAAAACTGTAGTATGAAAAATGTGGGAAATTTTAACATGGAATGGGTAGGAAGTTTTGATATGGATAGATCGAGTAACATGACTTTAGTGAGAAGTTTTTGACATGGACTGACAGAGCAATTGCCACCTAGAAACATGCTTTAACAAACGTTTGATCTGAGCAATGACAACTGTTAGATTAAAAAATAATGTTCATTAGATGTGGGTCCTACTGAACATTTTTATACTATTGTAATATGTGCGCACGATGTTATTTCAAATATCCTCTCTCGATCAAAATACATGTTAAGAATCTAACAGTTAGAACAACATCAAAGTTCTACATTCGAACTTTTTAGCCTAACTAATTACGTTGACCTACAAATGGCCAAGCAAACTTAAATTGTTACAGTAAATAGAGTTCCAATGTAGTTGTAGACTGAAAATCAATTTGTGTGTTTCCCCATTATAAAACATTTGAGCTATTAAGGCAACCCCTTGTTAATTATTCTCTAATTCCCATTTTTTTGATGAGATTTATCACTTTGAGACCATGTATACTTGCAGATGCACCTCTCTGAGAAGCGAACAACATATTTATATGTGTCCCAAATTGAAATTTGCATGACTCTCTCAAGTCTTGTATTTTTTTTTTCATTTATAACACCAACAACATCAAAGCCAAACACGAGATAATTAGGTTCCATTTAAGAAATAAAGAATGCAAGGGAGACTGATCATGCATGCTGCAAATCAACTACAGGCTGCCGAGTGGAGATAAAGGGAAGTGCAAGGGGAAGCGGATGTTCAAAATAGATGGAGTTTGAAAGAATTTAGGGGTAGCATGTGTAATTATAGTAATGTGTAAGGTAGACTTGTGTCACTAGTAAAGTAGTTCAGTTAGTTTTAGCATATTGGCAGTTAGGGTTAGTGGAGCAAGATTAGTGGGTAGTTTATAGCAGTTTTAATATTTCCATGGTCATGCATAAATCATATTGTAATTTGTACACATCATTCAACATAAAACATTTTTATTTAAAATATCTTCTCTCAATTTGATCAAAATATTTGTTAAGAAATTAACAGTTAAAACAACATCAGAGTTATACTTACCAATTTTTTAGCAGTTGTAAGTATGTCGATCTACAAATACCAAACAAACTTCATTTTGTTACATGACTAGGGCATTGGTCCCTGAGCATGAAACATAATATACAATTGCTATTATTGCAAAGAAACAATGCCTGAAAGACTAGAAAGAGCTACATAAAAGTATTGAGTTAAACGGTTTATCGTTATTTTTTATCATAAAAATCAACTTTACTGTACCATGGAGTAATATGGAAAAACAACTAGTGTGCTATATATATATATATATATATATATATTAGAATAATGGAGAAAAATATACATTTCATGTCGAATTATTGAGGTGGCATGGACTCGATCGTAGCAATCAAATGGATCCACTACAAGAAAAAATGTTTTCCGTGACGGCTAAAAATCGTCGCCTATTTTGGAAAAGTCGTCGCGTATTATAAACGCGACGGGAAAAGCAATCACTATGGCCATCACGGAATCCGTAGTCGTAGAAGCTTTACACGACGGACAAAGCAGTCGCAGTATGTATTAAGCAATGCGCGACTGCTTTTAAAGTCGCCTTAGGGTTTTAAATATTTTTATTTATTTTTTTTCCAAAAATGAAAAGCAATCACGTTAGATGACATAAAAGGACGTTTTTGACAATCGCATTAGATAGTATAAAGAGATGGATATAGCAGTCACGAAAAACATGATAAAGTGATGGTCATAGCAATCGCGTTAGAGTTTATAAAGGAACTGCTTTAGCCGTCGCGTTAAATTGTAGAATGGAACGATAAGAAATTGTTGAATCACTCACGTTAGATCATATAAAATTGCAATTTTAATATTTGCTGCATTATTTATAAAATTTATGGTACTAATTTTATCCGCTTCACAATATAAGTTGCATACACTCGTTAAAGTAGCAAATATATTAAAAGAAACGAGCTCCTTAACTTGCACATTTGTTAAACTAAAAATCATGACATCCATTAGTATGATAAGTCTACATAAGAGTGTAAACCAAAACTAATAGAGAGAAAACGAACCTGCCACTAGTAAAGTAAAGCAATATTGTAGCCTAGTACCCAAATTCAAAATGTAGTCATTATCATAAACATAAACATCCTAGTAATCATCCCCCACCTCCTCATCACCATCCTCACCATCCATCTCCTTATTATCCATCTCCTCATCATCCATCTCATCATCATAATTAAATGGAGAGCTATAAGAAGTATTAGACGCACCCTCAGATGACGAAATTGCTATAAAATTAGGAGGGGGAGGATGAGGAGGGGGCATTCCGAAGTACTCCGCGAAACCTGTCATATAGAAATATGCATTGAATGTAGGCGGCTTGGTCAGAAATAATCTTTATTTTCTCGGCCAAATCTTCCTCAAGCATCTTCAACTTTTGAGAAGTCTGATGTGACGCAACTTGTGCAGCAAAATTCTGCGAACAAACACTACTCGACCGCTTGCTCCATTTCTCTCCGGGACTTTAAGGAGGTGTTCTCCGGCTGAGTTTGTGTGGTTTACAAAACATGGTTTTTAAAATTCATGTTCACTACATAGGTTTTTATTTGATTTCTCTATGATTTTCTTACACGTCTACTATTTTATCACTACCCCTACACCTTAAAACCTATATACCCAAAATTCAAAATACCATATTTTTTATATTTCTTTCTCTCCCTTCTCTCCTTTCTCTCTCTCTCCAGTCACATCATCTCATCTCTTTCACTATCATCTCTCTCTCTCTCTCCAGTAATATATTGCCTACTTCCACTCCCTCAAATACGTCAGCCTTTCCATCCACCAATTCTTCCATCTCGCTAATCTCT
>JAOWAN010000051.1:7258416-7270294 GCA_028566635.1 Lobelia cardinalis | reverse complement strand
GTGATGGTGATGGTGGTAGAAGTGATAGTGTTGGTAATGATAATTGTAAATGATAAAATAATTTAATTAATTTATTTTTGTAATAAATATTAAGGGTAAAAATGTCTTTTTGCTATTTTTTCCCTAAATTTGACGCCACGTCAGCACCAACTAAGCGACACATCAGAAATTAAATGTCACGTCTGAATTATAATTCTGTCAATTTGATTTTAGGGACCAAATTAGGTTACTTTTAATAGCTTGAGTATGTAATCAAGATAAGAAAATAAGTAGGGACTACTACTTTAAAAAGTTGATAGGTTAGGGACCAAAAGGGCGTGTTGCCGGAAAAGCTACAAACCTTTGGTCAACTCAAATAAGTCAACAACCACGTCAACAACCAAAAAGAAATTAAAAAAAAAAAAAAAGGAGAAAACAGTTGGGTTTCATTCTTCCCCAGAAAAGCTGAGAAATGCCATAACCAGGAGGGAGGGAGGGAGGAAGGAAGTGAAGAAGAACTGATCAAATTTCAGAAGAAATACACCAATTTGTCACGTAATCAATTGGTCAACCCCTACAAAAAGTCTACAAAGTCAAACTTCCCGGTCGCCGCCGCCGCCCCTATTCCTCCGTGTTTCATGTTCCTTCCTTGTATTTCGATCTACTTGCATTGAATGAAGTAAACAAAAACATCAGGAAAATAAACCAAAAAAAAAGAGAGAGAGAGGAAGAATGTGCGGGATTTTTGCGTACTTGAATTACAATGTGAACAGAGAGAGACGGTACATCATTGAAGTGCTCTTCAATGGCCTCCGCCGTCTCGAGTACCGCGGCTACGACTCCGCCGGTATCTCCGTCGATGCTCCCCCCTCCGACGCCGGCCATGATCACCAACACCATTCTCCTCCCCCCTCACTCGTCTTCCGTCAGGAAGGCAACATCGAATCCCTCGTCAAATCTGTCTATTCCGGTAAAGCCCTTTTTTTTTTTTTTTAAATTTTAATTTTCTTTCTCAAGCTTGATGATTTCTTTACTTTGTTACTATTGGTGAAATGTAAGACATTTCAATATTCAGGTGCAATTGGCCAAAAAAATAAAAAAAAAAAAACACCAAATTTTGCATTTGAAGCTGGTAAAGTCCACATTTTACTGGTTCATAATTTTGTCCATGTTTTCATGTTTTTATCTTTTCTTTGCAAAGGTTATAGTTTTATTCTTTACAATTACGCATTGTTTCAAAAGTTGTTTACTTCCACAATGCAAAGTCAAAATGAGATTTTTTTTACATTCATCTTCCACAATGTAAAGTTGTATATATTGGTGAATGAGGCGTCAAAATCGAGTTGTGCACGATTACTCAATTACATGAGTAAGTTTGCTCTAGTAAGTAAGAAATCCTGCCTCTGGCTTGTCCAAGTAGGGATTTCAAGAGAATTCCAAATAAAGGGATGCTTTTGTTAGAGTCTGAAAAGGACTTCACCTCTAATGAGATTATGAGATTATGAGGGAGAAGTGATAAAGTGAAGAAAAAAAAAAGTGAAAATGCAAAAAGATAAACAAAAATAAACTCATAACTTGCTTGACTTTAGTACTGCTTGCGAGCACAGGTATAAAAGCAAGAGGCTATTACATAGTTTTTCTCTATGAAGACCGCACTTACTTTTGCTAAAGGTGTGCCAGAAAATTCTCATTCGTGTTTCACTACACTCCATGAACTATAACGCAGGTGAATGCCGTGCGCTCAACTAATAGGTGATATTTAACTACTTGGATGCAATTACGTGGATCTATTATGAATGCATTTTATTCTTGTGGATGTGTACTAGGCTCTTAGAGCTGCTTTAGTAGTTGAAGGGTGATGGAGGACTTGATCCCCAGGGGAAAGAAGGGGCTTGTTCTTCAGCTAGGTTTCAAGAAAGGTTATAAGGTGAATTGACGCTTGTTGAGCTTTGTGGTGAATATAAAGGGTTTTGGGATGTCTCTTATCGTGTTCCTCTTTCTAGTTTATTATCAGTGGGAATTCTGACCTTGGTTCAAGGCCTTTAGGGGGTTTGAGCAAGGGGGAGCCAATGTCTTCTTTACTTTTCACAATTTTCATTAAAGTTTTGAGTAATATCTTTTCCGGGTGTGATAGATCAGTTTGATTGGTGGTTGCATGGATGAGAGGGATGAGCTTAGAGGTTTTCCATCTTTCATAAGCAAATGATTCCATTTTTTCCCCGCTAGTGCGCTTATTAAGGGTTTCAAAAATTGCTTGAAATTTTCCAGATTTTTGATTCCATATCAAGCTTGTGGGTCATATCAAGTCCTTGAACGAGTATGCTTGTTTGGTAGTGTTCCCATCAGGCATTTGCATTTCTCCAATTTGTACTCCCATTGGAGGTAACTCCTAATAGTAGTTCTTGTGGTTGAGAAAGTGTCCCAAGTGTCAACTTGGAGTGGAACATGTATACATGTCTTAGTGTGTAGGCTTACTTTGTGTGAGCTAGACAAGCTTGAGAAGGTGGGGAGGCAATTTCTGTGGTCTGTGAGTGTATGAGGGTCAAGGATCTTCTAAGTGGCTTGTGATGATGTGTGCTCTCCTTACAAGGAGGAACAGGGGGGGGGGGTTAGAAATTGGAAAATGATCCATAAGTAGATTTGTTTAGTTGTATTTCTGCTTTTTCAAGTGTCTAAATGTAAATTCAAGTGGGAAGTAGTCATGGTAAGTAAAGTTGATAGTTTTGTCAGCTTCATGTTCTGATACCCTTACTTGATCTGTTCTGTACCAACTAAGGACCTTCTCATATGTTGGGATGTTGTATGTTCACCTAAAGCATGTATTGTTTGTTCTATTAGACAGATTAGTAAAGAGCAAACACAGAGCAAACACATAAATTGAAATGAGCTAGCATTTGAAATCAATCTGTCATATTGGGAGCACAACTTCTCATTTACTTGTTTCGTGGTTGCATATTTGTGTAGTTGTAATAATGACTTGATCACTTTGAAGCATTGATCTGTGCATGGTTGACTCTTGATTCATGGTAGTTGGGTTATGCAGTTTATATTATTTTTAACAAATCTTCCTTATCATATTTGATTGATACCTGCATGTTGGTTGATCCATCATGGTTTTAAGCCTTTCGAGAGTTTTGATTTCAGAGGTTTCTGCTACCGACTTAAATTTGGAGGAATCATTTTCTATTCATGCTGGAATAGCACACACTCGTTGGGCAACTCATGGGGAACCTGCTCCAAGAAATAGTCATCCTCAGTCCTCTGGCACTGGAAATGATTTCTTGGTCGTACACAACGGAGTCATCACAAATTATGAGGTTTGCTTATGATTACTTTTTATATTTAGATGAGGAAAACCTTCATTTTTTGATGAATAATGTGAAAGACATGCTAGATGCCTCATGTACATAAGGGTGCTTTCTTTATAGTGCTTCATCGAATTTAAATCCAAATAACTGTTCTTAATGATCATTTGGCTATTTAACACGATTAGGCTACAGAAGTTGTTTTTCATTATAGTGTCACATATTCTATCTTATGAAGCTGAAATTCCTAGAATAGATAGAAAAAGTACAAGAAAGCCGTGCTTCAACCACATCCTTGGTGAATATCTATATGTAGTGAAAGACTAAAGCTAACTTGGACATCCATAACAACGAAAGATATGGAGGAATGTGGCCCGAGGGATAACTTTGTCTTGGATCTGTTGGTAACGATTAATGTAGTCGACTCCAAGTGATTTGAGAATTGTAGAGTTGACTTAATATACCTTCACCCACTGTCACGCTGCACCTCTTTCTAAGATCGGAAAAGATGGAAAAGCTGAATATTATGATTAATTTTTTCCATTATCCCTGCATAAGTAGCTCACATAATAGTTATGATGTACAATCTTTATTATTGACATTATTGGCAAACTCAATCCCTTACAAGTTACCACAACTATTCCTTTCTACTGAGGGATAAAACAGATGGAAAAGAGTAACTTAAGGTTCATGTGATAAAATGCTTATTTCTCTTGGAAAGATCTGTTTTAAGTATTGCTCTTCTCTGCTCTCGGTGCATATCGTGGTGGGGTAATGATGTTAACTTTCTTAGCAATGTGGTGTTTTTGCAGTCTTTGTACCTTCGGACTGCAAGGAACTCCAAAAGTTTTGGGGAAAGAACGCTCTAAGTACTCAAACTTTAAGATTCTATAAGAGTTGCTGACGTCATCCCCATGTCTCGTTTGTAGCTCGCTATCGGATCCACGAACCACCAAAATAGTTAATACTCCCTCCGTTCCACAACGGTGGACCTTTTAGAAGTTAAAAATTGTTTCAAAATAGTTGTCCTTTTACAAATTTATGCTTTACTTTTCCAAAATTACCCTTTCCTCTCAAACTATTAATGAAGGAGAATTTGAAGAGGCTTTTAACTTTAAAGAATTAATTGAAGGACAAAAGTGGAATAATAGAAGATATTTGAGCAAATATTGGTTTTTGTGCTCCGTCCTAAAAGATCCACTATTGTGGAACGGAGGGAGTATATGTGTTTGACTCGATCTCATTATAGTAGAGGATGTAGCACCCCAACTTGGGTAAATGATGGAGTTGAGTTATGATGCCAGACGCTCTCAACCCGTCTTTAGACTTCGATTAAATATCACCCAAGGATATTTCAGATCATGTTTGCTTCGATAAGGGTCACATACTCATTACAACCTATCATATTTCATCCACAAGTGTGCAGGAGTGTTGTGATAGTGATATCCCACATCAGACATGATCCTTGCAAATATCTTCGTAAGAGTCTTGAGGTTTTTGCACCAGTTGCCACGCTTGGGTCTGATGCTTTCAGCTGGAATAGTAGGAGGAGGAGATGAATGGAAGTAGGGGACTAGTTTCATCTGGCAAGATACTTTTACGGGTTGGTTTGTCATACGCAAAAAGAAGCAACCAGCTTTCAAGAACACGTTTATGTAAAAACCGAATAGAGTGCAGATAATTGCCATTGGATTGCTGGAAGAAAGAGCTGCTAATGTCATAATCAAATTAGTAAACATGCCCCAATCAATGAGCTCTTTCTCTATTGGTATCCCTTTCTCTTCCCTAATGGGGAGGTTAGGGTTTCAAGTCCCGTCAAGGAGAGGAGAAACTATTATCTTGTTGAAAGATATCTCCTAAACTTGCTTTGGGCTTTAAGCTCTTTTTGTTATTCTTGTCCAACTCCAACCTTAAAAAGCAAAAAACAACAAAATAAAAAATAAAAAGTGCCCCAATTGGAATCCAACTCCCAGCATGGCTCGGCTCAGTGGCGAGACCGCACTATGCCTAAATTATTCAACTCTCAGCCTTATCCTAATCACTTGTGGTTGGCTACATAAAGCCTTTTTCGCTATTTATATGGTCAAATGCAAGGTCATCACTTGGGCCGGGTCTGCTTCTACTTTAGGGTCAAATTCCATATCTCTCTCCTTTTATTTGAGAATCTAATCCACTACATCAGAAGACCACAAGGGCGTCAGTGGTGGCATTGTTTCTTAAATATAGAACTGATGCTGACAGTGAAATTTGCAATAGTGATCAAATCAGAAGGCACATGTCAATTGAGAAGTTAATGTAGCACTGAGGGCTATTGTGTATGTGAAAATCACTAGCAGCTTTTCCTCAAATACTTTTGCTCCAGTTGTCTACAAGTTTTCTTTCAGCGTCAGAGATGTTTCTGGAGGTTGAAGCTTTGATTGGATATCCACTGTTCTCAAATAAGCCGTATCTTCTATTGTGCTTAGCTGATGACATTCTCTATTTTCTCTGGGGCGCTAAGTACTATATGTGAACAGAGATATTTTCCTTTAAAATTTTGATTATCTTTTTTTTTCCCCTCAATTTCTATTGCATGTGTGTCTTCTGATTCTGTTTTAACATTTTCTTGTCCCGAGCTTCTTAAAAAAGTGTTGCTTTCCAATACGCAATTGCTGATGTTACGGTGGCATACATTGTTCTGCAGGTATTAAAGGAAACCCTTGTGAGACATGGGTTTACTTTTGAATCTGAGACAGACACAGAAGTCATCCCAAAGCTTGCAAAATTTGTTTTTGACAAAGCAAATGAAGAAGGTATTACCATTCTGGAATGCTGAGTGACTGGTCTGTTGCTCTAACTGTAGCGTTAATCTGGGAGCATGATTATTTTGACTCATTTTCTTTGCAGTAATCTAACTAATAGTTATAACATAGCATTACGGAGTTATCTAGTTTTCATTATTTATAATTTTTGGGTTAGGGGATTAAATACATGAAAGTCAAAAGATAGATTGGAGCGCCTATTGACGCTAGTTGCCTCATTCGTGTTTAGAATGAACAGGAAAGATATTCTATAGCTGCTTAAGGTTCAAATCCGTTTCAAATTAGAATTGTAATGTTGGAAGTGTTAGAATCTATGTTACCTGGAATCGGCTACGAGGATCCAACACGGGTGCAGATCTGAGTGTCGGATCCTCAAAAATTATAAAATTTTACACCAACTGTGGTGTAAAACAGCCACACCCACACCCACACCCATGTTGTGTCGTGTGTGACACGGGTACTTTGGCAAAAGTGAAGGGTCCATTTAATATAGGTTAGAATGGTATTGTACTCTCCTGAAAAAATAGTTTTACTGAGGACTCAGGACGCCCTCTCGGGTTTACTTGGGACAATTTTCTTTCTCTGCCCAAGTTGCAGATTTTAATTAGTGAAATTGTGTATTTGTGACAGCTAACAGTTATTAACATGTTAGTGGTTTTGTACCTCGGTTTCTCTTCTTTCTTTGCTCTCTCTGTCTGTCTGTCTGTCTCTGTCTCTCTGCCTCTCTCTCTCTCTCTCTCTCTCTCTCTCTCTCTCTCTCTCTCTCTCTCTCTCTCTCTCTCTCTCTTTTCCCCAAGTACTGTTCCAGCTTGAAAGGAGCTGCATGACAAGATTTATCTTATGCAAACAGCGTGAATTCCAATTTGTTTGCTCTTGTTTCTGATTAGGATTGCAACGAGCTTCTTAGACTATGTTTCTTATTTGTCTTTTATGTTCTATATTCATTTTTTAGACTCAAATATGGTGGATGCTAACAGTTAATAACCTGTTAGTGGTTTTGTACCTCGGTTTCTGTTCTTTCTTTGCTCTCTGTCTCTGTCTCTGTCTGTCTCTGTCTCTGTCTCTGTCTCTCTGTCTCTGTCTCTGTCTCTGTCTCTTTTCCCCAAGTACTGTTCCAGCTTGAAAGGAGCTGCACGACAAGATTTATCTTATGCACACAGCATGAATTCCAGTTTGTTTGCTCTTGTTTCTGATTAAGATTGCAACGAGCTTCTTAAACTATGTTTCTTATTTGTCTTTTATGTTCTATATTCATTTTTTAGTCAAATATGGTGGATGCTTTTCTTCATTTGAAATACTATGTGCATCTTGATTGCCTCCTAATGTTGCATCGCAGGTGAGATTGTAACATTCAGTGAACTTGTGCTAGAGGTTATGAGGCATCTTGAAGGAGCCTATGCTCTTATCTTCAAAAGCAGACATTATCCAAATGAATTGATTGCTTGCAAACGTGGTAGTCCGTTGCTTCTTGGTGTGAAAGTAGGTTATGCACAATTACAACACCTCCCCCCCTCGATTTTTCATTTTTGAAATTATGGAGCATATATAGAACTGGCTTTTTCCTTACAGTTTTTCTTTTTTGGGTAATTAACCTCTCTCATCTTAATTGCTGGCCTCAATTTTTCCAAATCATGCCATTATATGTTTCAGACTGCTGATTTAATGCATTAACTCTAAGTCTCGACATTGTCGATTAAATGACCTGTACTTGGAAACCACTATTTCTACTTTGAGATAATTGGTGTTTGTCATGGGTCGAGTGTATAAATGGGTGATGCTTCTGTGCTGTGCTTTCAGCATTTTGAAAAATACCAAGTACTGATGTGATGGAAAGCTTCGAGGTGTTGTGTTATGCTCTTTGTATGGTTTTCAGTTGAGTTAGTGTTAAAGATAGCAGTTAGGGTTAGTGTTCATTCAGCATATTACTCATAATGTTGAGGATTTAAGAGGTGTTTAATTTGGCTCGAGTATGTTGATGTCTTGTCGAAGGAATCTGAGAAGAATGTTGCTGGAAAATCTGGACAGTAATGGTAAATTTTTTGCTGCCTGTTTGAAGGCCAAGATTTGGGTAATTGGTTGGAGTTAATTGGAAGCCAATATTGTGGTCATCTGCTGATTTGTCTTTTGTATTTCCCACGTGTCTGTATTGGTTAGTTTTTCATCCACTCTTCTACGTGTTTCCTTTTAGTTATATACTTATATCTTATTTTCTATTAAACAAAGACAGGGCTTTAGGCTTTAGTGATTACAGCAATCTTACTGGAAAGGAGAAATCAAGAGGCAGAGAGATCTATTGAACCTAGCATCTTTAGGAAGAACCCGTGAATATAAGGTTGTGAAAACTAACAGATAAAAATGCGTAACAGATAAAATATGGAAAATGTTGCTAGAAAGTAGAGGAGAATGCTTTTGAAGATTCAGAAGAGCGCGGTGACTATAAAAGAGATAAGAGGGCCTACCAGCTAAAGGTTGTATAAGTACACGACATAAAAAAACTTGTCTCATCCTATTACGGCATACTACTCCCTCCCCCTCCCAACTCAAGAGGCGTGTACTCCTTAATCGTTTGTCCCGAGCCACATTCCCTCTTTAGGAGATCTTCCTGTAACATAATGACTTCAATGTACCTTGGAGTTTACTTTAATGGATGATTGGATGTATACAAATCTATCTATTAACAAACTTGGTTTTGAAATTGCTGTATTAGGCCATTTAGGATCCGTACAGGCATTAGTGTCATCTATTAGAGTTAGTCGCATGTTCAAAGGTCCAATTAGATACGCTTGTTTTTGCAGTTCGTGAGTAAATGAGTGGATGACCCATGGTGCTCAAGTGGGCCGCCCAATTTTGTTTCCTATAGTATATTCTCTTTTATTCATCTCTATTCTTGCTATTTGGGTTTATGCAGTTAATATTTGATTAACTTAATTCAACACTCTTTTGATGCTTTTGTGGAAGAATCTAATATGTTGTTTGACATGTTCCGAGATATGGTGATAGTACGATGTTCTATCAGAAAATGCTCCTTTTTATTTAGTTAATGTTTCACTTGTACTGAGTAACATATTTCTTTTAATGTAGGAATTCACGGAAGCAATGAGCAATGGAACATCATTTAATGATGCTAAGTTTCTTTCAAAAAATGGGCAACCGAAGGAACTCTTCTTATCTAGTGATGCTCATGCTCTTGTTGAGCACACGAAAAAGGTCTTGGTTATTGAGGATGGTGAAGTTGTACATCTTAAGGTATCTTCTTTTATGATCACTACTAATTTACCAGTTGTTCGCTTTCATTTGTCTCAAGTAGAGTTCATCGTATCGTATCCTCTGCCTTAAACGGCTAAAACCCAGAATTTCTCTTCTACATGCATTCATGATTGCTTTTTAAATTCTGAAGTGTTTTTAGAATGATTTCAGTCCGCGATATATATAGTGTAGCCTTAGAACTTATCGTACGAATCATTTATTATTAATGTCAGTTTGTTAGAAGTTGAAATTTCTTGAATCCCTATTTAGTTGTGCTGACTTCTTAATTCCTCATTAACAGTCATCTCTTTATGCAACTTTTGACACTTGCATTGCGCTATTCGGTTTTAAACTGGTTTTACAGCTGTGCTTTTGTGATGTTTCACTTAGTATCCCCCTCTGGGTTATGGCCTTCTGTTGTATTGTTGCAGCATGAAATTCCATTTTAGTAATTGTCACCGTTACGAGTTGGTATCTATTGGAATCACTCTAAAATTGTCTTTTGATCAGGAAAGAGATCTATTACATCAAAATAAGGAGAGAATGAAAGCAATGAATAATCAAGATTCTTACTCCCCAAAAACAATCCTGGCCTATGCCCGTAGAGAGGCCATAAAGAACAAGAAAGCCAATACAAAGACTTATTGAAGGATCTTAAGTTTCTTTCTTTGTATTAAGTAACTTATCGAAAACTTACTGCAGCTTGCCATTCTTTACAAGAACATTCTGTAGTCTTAGTAAGAGGAGTCATCGTAATCCTCCTGATCAACTTCCATAAGCACTACAAGGCTGGAAATGCTCCACATTGCCATAGCAATGCAGCCAGCCTTTCCATAAAACCCCTAAATTACATCCGGAGAAAATTACCAACAGACTTGGGACTAACCCATGTCGTATCATCCTACACGGATGATTCCAAATACAGCAAGCGCCAGTACACTGGTGAATAGGTGATCGTGAGACTCTGGTGCAGCTTTACACATCATGCACTAGTTTGGAAGATTTTCTTCTGAGGCCTCCAATTTGGACTGCTTGGTGATTTGATCTTGAAAGAAATTCTATGGTATTGGCACTGATGTCAAATGGTTAAAAGAAGAATATCTCCAATGAATTGCTGCTAAGTACTTATTGCATTTGGTTTATTCTAGTCAACAACTTTGTGAAACTGTCTCTCTTTGTGGCTCATTTACTTTGCTCTTTTCTTCTCCTTTTAAAGAAATGAAACCCGGAAAATCTCTTTAACCAAATGTATTCTCTAAGCCTTTCCAATTAATGCCACAAATGCTTAACTGAATATACTTTGTAGTCATATAATATTCATTAAAAAGAGCTTATGAGTTGATAGATTAATGCAGTCCATGAAAAAATCAAGGAAAGTGAATTCTAGTGTGTGAGAGGATTATAATTTGCTCGAGTTCAACAAGAAGCTTTATTAAGACCTTGATAAGTGAAGTTACTATAATTTAAGTGGCTTATTATAGTGTGTTATGAAGTTAGTTTTCACATTTTTGATATTTTTGGAGTCTAGGTATTTGATAATTGTACGTTTTTCTATGGACAGGTTTGGGATTTAAATTTTAAGCTGTCTTCAGTTAGTAGTTAGGCATCAAAGTCCTTTTGGGGGTAGGTAAAAGTATTAGTCTCTATAAAGCTTGTAAACCTTTAAGTTTAGATACAGAACAATAATAAGAAAATTTTCAGTATCAAGTTGCTATGCGTTCTTCAATTGTGTGATCCATGGCCCTAAATCTTTACTGTAATACTTTTTTTGGAGTATAAAAATAAAATAAAATATTCTACTGCTAATCAGTATGCTATGACATACAGTTTCTATTACTCTCCCCTGGCTTTCTCACTTTCCCTGCCTTGTTTCTTCTCTTTCTTCTCTGTTGTGTATTTAAAGGTTTTTCTTTCTTTCTATATCCTGTCTACGGTTAGTGATTTTTATGCTGTTGGTTGGTTCAGGATGGAGGTGTGTCAATCCTTAAGTTTGACCATGACAAAGGAAAACACGGGGGGATCTTTTGCTAGGCCTGCTTCTGTGCAGCGTGCGTTATCCATTCTTGAGATGGAGGTTGAACAAATAAATAAAGGAAAATATGAACATTATATGCAGAAAGAGATTCATGAACAACCAGAATCTCTAACAACAACAATGAGAGGGCGACTGATACGTGGAGGGTCATCGAAGGCACAGACTGTTCTTTTGGGTGGACTAAAAGATCATCTCAAAACTATCAGGAGAAGCAGACGTATTGTCTTTATTGGTTGTGGCACTAGCTATAATGCTGCCTTAGCTGCAAGACCTATTTTGGAAGAACTTTCTGGTCAGTATGTTTTAACTCTCATACGCAGAAGTCAGTATTAGAATTTAGCTTCTTGAGTATATAACTAAGTTACATGTTAAAAACAGGTATTCCAGTTACAATGGAGATTGCCAGTGATTTGTTGGATAGGCAGGGACCAATATACAGAGAAGATACAGTTGTTTTTGTTAGTCAGTCTGGTGAAACTGCTGATACCTTGAATGCCCTGGAATATTCAT
Source organism: Lobelia cardinalis (assembly GCA_028566635.1). NCBI lineage: Eukaryota > Viridiplantae > Streptophyta > Magnoliopsida > Asterales > Campanulaceae > Lobelia > Lobelia cardinalis. Next base: position 7,258,418 of record JAOWAN010000051.1, on the reverse strand, counting down.
TG
>JAOWAN010000051.1:7243819-7255643 GCA_028566635.1 Lobelia cardinalis | reverse complement strand
AGAGAGAGAGAGAGAGAGAGAGAGAGAGAGAGAGAGAGAGAGAGAGAGAGAGAGAGAGAGAGAGAGCACTTTTGGAATCGGACTTCATATTTTCTTCCTATAAGAAAAAACCTTCCAGAAAATGTACATTTCCCTTTTGGTCCATCCCACTTGACAGTATTAACCTCCTTTTCCGTGAAGGATATATGGACCCCTTGTTGCTGGGTATTTCAAGATATTAGCAGATTTTCAACCTTATTTCTTAATATTAGATTAAGTCAAAGTGTCGCTTTTTATGGGATGAAGGGAGTGGTAGACACTTATTTAAGATTGGAGAGTGTATTTCAAAGGAAAATTATGATCACAGTTGTAGCATGCATGTGTGCTTCCAAACCCCAACTTTAATGGATTGGTCTAAAGGCAGTGACCGAGTTGCTCCCTTTTCAGCCACCTCAAGAAAATGTTTAGATGTGTAGCCAACCCCAAAGGACACAAGGCTGAGTAGAGGATTTTCAAATATTTACTTGATACTTGGGGAATTATGATTCGATCTTGTGTGTTTTCAGGGGAGAGGCGAAGAAAGCCATGATAAGACATGATCCACTCTCATAAAGATAAGATGAAAGGATTTTCAAATATTTACTTGATACTTGGGGAATTATGATTCGATCTTGTGTGTTTTCAGGGGAGAGGCGAAGAAGGCCATGATAAGACATGATCCACTCTCATAAAGATAAGATGAAACTATACTTCGTAAATCCGAAAGAAAAAACAACTTCATACTGAATCTTAGAAGATTTACATACCTAAGGTTGCTAGAAACAGACATATAGACACCATATGCAGCACTTGTCGATAATACTGGCAAGTCCTCAGCTTCGCCAGCAAAAGATTTATCAATGGCTTTTCTCGCATTAATCAGGACATTTGTCACACCTGTACCAACCTGAGAATATTGTCATCGGCATAAGCCACAACTTTCGTATAAATAATGTCATCAAATGCTTAACAAAAATTCAAAGGACTTTTGACATCATCATGTGATTCATGTCATAAGATCTTCACACTAATATGTTCACAAGAAATATATCAGATTCTGGTCAATATAAGCTATACAGTTGAATAGTTTGTCATTATGTGGGTATGCACACATACACATCATGCAGTCTTGGACAGACAGACTAATATACATCTCATCAACACTAGTATGGATATGCTAACTAAATACCTCAAGCCAAATTATATGCTTAAAGTTCAATCACTTTAAAAAATATTGTCGAGTACATGATTAAAATATCAATTTGTGCAAGTGATGGGATATGTTACAATCAGCAAATATCTGATGATTCTCCGCATCAGAAGTTTACAATGAATACCAAACATCGACTACATATATGAAGAAGTTTATAGACTCCATATGTATTGCTCCAGGGACTTGGTAGATCCGTATTTTGAGTAACCAACACATGTATAATTAAAGCTACTAGAGCTATCCCAACTCGCAACCAGCAAACTGGGGAGGGGAACTGCATATACATGGGATGATGCTAACCCAAGACTGGCAAGACCTAAGCATAATACCATGTTCGGTAAGCAATTATCTATCATCTAACATCTACATGCTCCAAGGGATGAAAAAAAGAAAGCTGAAGTAAAAGGGTGACAATTCCTAGTAATCTATCATTTAAATTTCTATTAAGAAAATGAAAATCCCATGAGAACCCATCATCCTCCCTAACAAAAAATGATGAAGTAGGAACATAATGAACACAGGAAATAAGATAAAGTTGAGGAAGGGACAAACTAAAAGGCAAATCCCCTACCCAGTGATCATCCCAGAACGAACCAGATTCCCAGCCTCGACTACATATCAAAAGTGAGGACGAAACAAGTGGTAACAGCTAGGAATGAACTTCCAGGGACTTCTATCGGTAAGAGAACAACTAATAGAAACATCCTACCCATTCCTATATGCACCAAACCTATTCCTAATAGCATAATGCCAAAGAAAGGTCCCAAACGGAAACGCCACAACCATTTAGCAACTACGAATATATTCTTGATAACCAAACACCCAAGCCCTACCCCCCCCCTCTCCACTCCATAGAAACCGACACATGATCCTCTCTAATCTCTCGGCAACTCCATCACATATCATAAAAAGCGACGAGAAATACATCAGGATGCTAGACAAACTAATGTGAAAGCTCCAATCATACAAGGGGGAGATTGAACTTCAATACATATCGAAACCCATGTTTTTAGGGTGAAAGAATAGGATAACCCAAATAGAAAGAAAGCCTTCTCAAAGGATCATGATAAACCGGGAAATTTTATTAATATACAAGTCCAAAATTCAAAGTCTAATATTGCTTAATACATCAAGTATATTTATCAAGCACAAAAGACCACTCAAATATCTTATTCATACGCCTAACTTTAGACTTCCAAATCTTTGTAGGAAAATCAAAAACAATTTGCTCTAGACCAAAGACAATGCACTTGTGAACTAGAATGCTCCACATTTTAATAATTAAGATGCAAATACTAGAATGTTCCAGATTGATCCTGCATCGGTCGCCCCTGGTTGAAGAAAAACTCATCCTTGAGTTTGAATCAACTTTCAACGATGCATAGAATGTCCGACCAACCCCCTCCAACTATTCTTTTTCATCCGTTCTCGTGTTTTCACCTTTTGTTTTAAGAACATAATTTCAATCTTGATATATCTATGACTATCCTCACCAAAACATTGTCGCATACTCATCGTACATCTTCTACTCTTTTCTTTTGTAAAGGTTAGAGGGGATATAGGTCTAACTCCAACCCTCATTTTTTATTAATTTGAAATTACAAAGCTAATAGAGATGGCATGAAGCCCAAAGCAACGAAGAGGGCTTGAAGCTCAAAGCAAATGGAGGGAGATACCTTCAACAAGACAATAGGTCTTCCCTTATCCCTTACGGGATTTTAGCCCCTAACCTCCTGTTAGTGAAGAGGATGGGATACTGCTAGACCAAGTGGTCATTAGTATCAGACATCTTCTACAATTTTGTCCGGTCAATTTTTGTATAAAACCTTCCAAATAGAATCATAAGTCATCTTAACACAGTAATTAAAATTATTTCTTTCTATTTGGTGTGTATGAATGTTCGGCCGATTATGGAGGTTTCCTTATCAGTAAGAGGGCTCCACCTTCAATAGAGGTCAGCAATGTTGTGAGTGATAAGGTCCAAGAACTTTCGCTTAACTAGATCTATTCAGTGTCAAGTTCGAAAAGATACACAGCTGAATTGGAGGATTTCAAATGGCAGCTGATCATAGAAATCCATTCTTAGAAAATACTTCCGCACATAGCATGTTTATGGACTCCAATTTTCTGTTGAAGCTTCTTCAAGAACTCTTTGGATGAACGGATATTCCGCTTTCAAAGAGTACTGAGATAACTCGAACAAGATATGTTTCCTTGAAAAACCTCACGAAGAAAGAAATGAGAAGCTGCAGAAATGGTGGACTTGTCACCTTCTTAAGTTCAAGAACGAAAGGGAAAAAAAAATCATCAAACTCGAGGACAAGTTTTTCTCAATGCCACGTGTGTAATGCAAAATCTGGAGTATTTGTGATAAGTTCATTTTGTTTTATTTTTTGCAATCTGGAAGCTTCCCTTATTTCCAGATGCACTGTTTTGTTCTAGAAGTGTAATATGTGTCTTTTGGTGTTTCCCACGTCTAAGTAGTCTGAAAGTCAGTCCAGCATTATCTTTAAGTGAACTCTGCCACTTTTTTGGCCTATAAATTCTTAAGCTGTATCCAGCAAAAGTCAGTCTTGTTTTCGAATCATATTGATATTAAAATACTCGGAATTGTCCCCTCTATCAGCCTTCTAAGGCTTCACTTCTGTTTACAGCAGACATATTCTTTTATTCAGAGCCTTTGTGCTGCATCACAAACAAGACTGAATTTCCACCCAATTAATCTCTTAAAAACCCTCATTATAGAACTTGACCAAACATCTCATGACACGAACTTGGAAACTAATGGGTCCCAAAAACTAGAAGCCAAAAGATTCCCTCCCAAACGAAGACCAAGATAGGAGAAAGCAAACAGCTTAGAGCTGCATCCCACAAGAGAAGCATAAGCATTCAGCATTTTTCTCTCCATGTTAATCCCCAGCCAAACGACATTTATAATAATTGGATTTCAGCCCCCACACGGCCTCAAAACTTGAAAAAGGGTAAGAACATTCTTAAATCTCCCCAACCCCTCGTATAAGAATAATGTTGTGCTGTCTGCATATAGGAGGTGAGAAGCCCTCATCCCATTATTACCCACAAACAACCCTCTGATAGACCCCTCTCTTCACTCCTACTAAGGAGATCAACCACCAAAGTGAACAAGAAAAGAGAGAGAAAGATCCCCTCGCAAATCCCTCTCGAAGCTTTGAACGACTTGTGTGGTTCCCTATTAATCATCACGGAAAAGAAGGCGGAAGAAAGACATCTCCGCCACCAAGACCAAAGTATTTCAGTCCGTCACTAGATCAAGAAATCTCCAATTAACTCGGTCATAAGCTTTCTCAAAGTCAAGTTGAAGGAGAAGGCCTCTACTCTCTATTTCAGAGGTCATATCAGGTCCTCGTTAGCCACCAAAGCAGCATCAATAAGTTGCCTCCCTGTGACAAACGTGCCCTGAGACTCACAAATAGTGTCAATCAACATTTCTCCAAGTTGCGAGAAAACCTTAGGATTATCTTGTAAATACTAGTCACCAAGTTTATACGAAAATCCATAATCTTGACTTCTTGAGGGACCTATCTTTCTTAGTATAAGAGTGATGGAAGTGGAGATGTTACATGACAAACCACACCTTCACAAATAGTGTCAATCAACAGTTCTCCAAGTTGCGAGAAAACCTTAGGATTATCTTGTAAATACTAGTCACCAAGTTTATACGAAAATCCATAATCTTGACTTCTTGAGGGACCTATCTTTCTTAGTATAAGAGTGATGGAAGTGGAGATGTTACATGACAAACCACACCTTCAGTGAGAACTCGTCAAACACTCTCATAACATCCCACTTGACATTTCCCAACAAAAATCAAAGAACGCCATTGTGAAATCATACGGATCCATCGTCATAAATAGCCGATCACACCTCTCCTTCCTTAAAAGGTCTTCCTACGCACTCCACTCTCTCCTCAGAAATAGGACTTCAATATAAACCCTCTATCGTAGGATGATCTGCAAGCACTTCTGTGTAAAGTGCATCATAAAAATCAGTAATATCATCGATGATCACAAGAAAATCCTTATCCATCGAACCATCATCCAATTCTATCTCCTTAGTATACCATCGTCTACGCTTGCCCCTAGCCACCCTATGAAAGAACTTAGAGTTGCAATCCCTTCCTAAACCAGCTTAAGTCTAGATTTCTGCCGACAACTCACATCCTTTATGAGCAAAGCCTCCTCAAGCTCGTCCCTTAATCTCGACTGCCTAATAGTTTTGCCATCAACAACCGACTCTCGGATGATGAGCTACTATTAGATCAGTTGCATATGATCGAGGATATTGAGTAGCCACACTTGTGTATAGCTGAAGCTGTAGAGTAGGGAAATGAGTTTGGGAATCAAGAGGCAGGAAGGAGGTACGGGTCACCAAATATGAATTTAATGTCTGACCTTTTCCTTTTGCTGTTGAAATTTAAACTTAATTTTCTTCGTAAATTTTCAGACGACAATGCTAAGAAATATTGCTCCAACCCCTAAAATCCCTATTTGTCAAAGCTGCAAGAAAAATAAGCAAACAGTCTTGAAGTGGGCCGAGCTCTATAATTTGAAATGCAGGTTTTAAAATGCAACTGCTTGTTTCCCGTTCTATAGTGCGGCCTCACCTATTTAACATGGTGAGAAAAAGCTTATGCCGTCTTACATATAATCTCACTATGGTTTTTTCACCTCTCTCCACGTCTCTTGATTTGTACTTGAGCAAATCATGCTGAACATCCTCAAGTATCTACGTTGAATTTCCAAGTTCATCAAATGAATGTACTAGGATTCCTCGTCTATGGAAGGGCATTGGGTTTATTCAAACTTGGGCCATCTTTTAGTTTCAGTCAATACTACATTTTTGAGTCTCAAATTCCAGTTGTTAGGGGGGAGGTAGGAAATATTTTCTAGGGTAAATATCATACCAAACTATTACTCCTGTTTCTCTGAGTACGTGGTTCAAAATCCTGCTTGGGGTCCTATCACAGAGATGCATACTAGTATGAACACTGCCACACATGATAGGCCCGACTCACCTACAACTCTCTGATCCTTTGTCTACGGATCAAACTGTTAACGTTCTTATAGCATGACGAAAGCCAAAAGTACTTGTGATTATCCTATTATATCTCTCATGCCTTCTGATCCTTCATTTTCACCAACATGGCTTTCTGCGGCCTCCTTGAATTCCTCCACTAATCCTATAAGTGTGTACTAAGCTTTGTCGCACTGGTTAGTGGGAAGGTATGCAAGAAGAGATGCCAGCGTCAGAGCATAATGATACCTAAGTTCCTTTGTTCATAAGTGCTTGGCAATTGATTGTGAATTCAAAATATTATCCTTATAGCTATGTTGCTCATTTTTTTAAAAAAAATCGTGCTGCCTGGACATAATACTCAGCCATATGTGTGGATAATTCTAAATCTACCTTCTGTTGTTAGACTTGCCACAAGGGTGGTTTGCTTCTATTATTCCACTTATGGCTAACTGCTTAATGAAATAGAAATTAGAGTGTCCTTTGAAATCTGCAAGAGGAAGTGCATATGCAGCAATCAAAAGGTTTAATTCACGTGCAATAAGTGTAAATTTCTATCAGAAAGCATATCTTTGATCTACTTGGTAAAAAAACAAGCACCCTGGCAGTTGGGTGCTAAGCCATGTGATGTACAAATGAATACCAACATGAATCTCACTTTACATGAAGGAGTTTCAAGATTCTGCAGATACAAGAAAACTATAGGCAAATGAAGTGTCTTCACGTAACTCATCCTCATATCGAACATACTACTCCCTCTGATCAAATAAGGTGTCCCATTTGAATGGGCACATAGTTTTAGGAGGGGGCATATGACCTCATCAAAATATGAAATTTGTGGTTATAAATGGACCCACATAAAACTAGTGCAAGATATGCTCTCTTTTCATTCCGAGATGGGAAAGTTCTGTAATGAGACACTAATTTTCTATGAGCTCAAATAACTTTAATTTAGATCGGAAGGAGTATTTGGTAAGGTAACCCTACTCAGACGCTTCTAGATACATATTGCTGTATGATGTTATCTCAAGGAAGCACCAATATGTCACAAATATGATATAATAAGGAAAAAAATCACTAAACTATACCTGTTTTTCTTATTTCATCATCAAATTATTAGAATTTAGTCCGAGATCACTTATGTTAGTTATTTGAATACTCATGGCCATTCCATCACTTTTGAGCGTTAGTTTGGCATTAAGCCCCTTTTGTCAGGGGTAAAATAGTTCATCCTAATAAAATTATAATTTAAAGTACGAGGGTGCATCGTGAAACTTTTCAAATATAAAGGTTACTTTTTTAATAATATAAACAACATAATTAAATCGTCACATTTACATTCCCCAAATCCTAATCTACGGGTTTTACTCTCCCTCCCTCTCCCACCCCCATCTATCCATAAGGAGAAATCACAAAATTTTCGTGGAGAAAGAAGAGAGAGAAATAGAGAGAGAAAATAAGAAAAGACGAAGAGGAAGATAAGCTAAATTTAAATTCTTCTCGCTCTAGACTTCTCAACAATGTCTTTTCTCCCCGCCTTGCATCCCGATAAGCTAAATTCAAATTCTTGTTGAAGAGATCTGGCGAGGATCTGTTAGGAGCATTGACATATTTGAAATCTCTTTCAGCACAGAGAAACGAGAGACGCAAGGGAGGAGAGGATGGTGGTAGGAGGTCGGTGGAGGGGGAAAAGAGTTGCAGCCGATAATAGACGTTGGAGATGGGAGACGGAGGGTGATGTTCATCAGCGTTGGTAACAAAAGAGCAGAGTTGTCATTGAAAGATTGATTGAGGGGAGTGATGGCAAAGCCGACTGTTGACGTTTGCAATGAGAGGAAGATTGAATGGTGGCCAAAAGACGGGATACGGAGGAGTAAGTGGGTGGCGAGATTGGCAAGCCAAATAAGTGTTTGACAAATCGGTGCCAGCAGCGCAGCCGTTAAGAATGTTGGCTGGAAGAGGCTGCTGCAGTGGTGAAGTTACAGTTTATAAGGTGGGAAGATAAGAAGAAGACTGAAGAGGAAGAATAAGAAGACTGATAAAAATGAAAACTTGCTGTTAATTTTGTATTCCTGAGGCACGAAAACATATTCGGAAAAAAAATTGTATTCTTAATTGTATTATTTTTTGAGTCAGAAAAATATCAATTAAGAAGAGAATTTTTTTTTTAAAGAAAAGACAAAAATAAGAAAAGAAGGAAAAAGAAAATTATTTTCAAATTAAAAAGAGGAATTTATGTAGTATATAAGACAAAAAGGAGAAAAAGTGAAAAAACGGGTAAAAAGAGAGTATAAAAGACAAAAAACGAAAGAAAAAAAGACGACGAAAATAAGAAGAAAAAAAGAGAGTCAGATCGCCTATCTCTCTTATACTACTCATCTATTCTACTCTATCCACCCACCCACCCCTAGGACACAATCAGGAGTCAAGGACACAATCACAGTAAAAACTCCCTTGGGAAGAACAGAGCAGAGAGAGTAGAGGACAGTTTTTTTGTCAACTCCTTCCATAAAATTCGGCTCTCTCTTCCTCTCTCTCTCTCTCAACTGTAGGATGAAGCTTCAAACCATTAAATTCAAGAGTTCTTTGAACAGTAAATATTCCAAGCTAATTTATACTATAGATATGAAAAGATTCATCATACGATGTTTGCTAACAGAGAGACTAGGTAGGTGTTGAAGATTGTCAATGAAACAGCTATCAATGAACTCAAAACATACATTTATGCGTGTTCTAATGAAAAATATTTGTATATCTGCATTCTAAGCAACCGCTCAAAGGCACTAATTAACATAACTTTACTTAAAAATAACAAACAATGAGAAGTACATGACAATATAAATCAACATTAATAAATATGTGACTTTTTCATGCAATAGAAGAAGAAGCCATTGAACATCGAGGACCAAGGGAAAATGGCAGAAAGTTCCACTAAAACATTTTATTTCCAAGTTGGAGCAGTAAGGAAATAATAATCCAGTCATATAAAATGTTTCTTATGGAAATAAGTTCTTTTACTTACAAGAGATGCACTGGTACCAACTGCAAATAGCTTAGCCCCATTACGCTGCAGAACAAAAAAGAAACCATTAGCTTCAGAGAATTACGGCAAGGAACTTTCTCAGTTGGTTAAAGTAGCCAACCTACCAATATGGCACCAATTCTCTGTAAAAATGAAAACGAAGTACCAGCCAAAGCAACCTGCAGAGATAAACAAATAGTCTGATTTTACTTGACTGTAAACCTATGAATCACTATGTCTTCAAAAGAGTAATCTTCTTACCTGAAAGGCATTGTCAGGACAGCCATAGAAGAGCTTGGCAAGAGGTCCAGTGCTGACTGCTAGAGGTGCTCTGAGAGAAACAGTAGGGGCAGGAAGCCAGACAAGCATAAAATCTGCAATTATGGCCATTACCTACAATTTAAAATAACTAAAAAAAATTAGAATTTCTGTATTGGAAGAAATATACAGAAACTAAATGCATGCGCAAATAAGGAAACGCTTCTACCTTTCTTCCCATTCTTTAATACAACAAACATATGGCGCAAGAAGATCATCAACTTCGAGATATTATTTACTCATTCACCCAGAGCACATTAGAGCTGTTAGAAAATTCATTTAATTAATGGCTTCCTCGACTGAAGGTGGTTATATTCCTAACAAGCATGACAAATATCTATGCTCCAGCTTGAATAAAAGTTTAGAAGGTTCCATTTAAGTGTTTAAAATAGATCTAAGCTTGTTCATTGTTCCAGAGAGTAAGTGAAAAAAACCTATAGGAGAAACCTCTCTCTCTATCCACAAAAAAAACTGTGACTATTTTGATTATGTTTAATTATATTTTGGATGTACTTGAAAAATCATTCACTGGCAGGAGGCCACAGCTTATGCAGTGTGCATCCTCTATCCTCACAACAACTATGTTGGATTTAAGGGGATTGTATTTATAAAGGAGGTTGTGACAAGTCCATTAGTTTTCTGCATTCTAACAGCATAGCACACCATCCGCTGGATTGCAATGGTGCCAGATGCTCGGTGGCAAGGAAATCAGTTATTAAGGGTTATTGTCATAATGCAAATGACAAGTTTGTCTCCTCAGAGCCGAGGGAGTGTCCTACCAGCATCAACGTAATGCAGACTAATGAATGAAGATGAAAGATTGGAAGAAGAATGTCTACCTTTGTAAGGAATCAGCCATCAGGCCATAATGCCAAAAAGCATTGACTCTCACTACAGGAGAGTACACCAATATTTATAGGACCAAAATAGAAAAGAATTCTACCTGAACCTGGGCTAAAAAAGTACACCAAAGATAGCTTAAGAATATAAGTCGACTACAATAACCCTGATAATGACATCTACACAACTCAAAACACCCTAACTGCCAATTATACCCTAACAAACAAGAACAATGCAATATATCCCTATAAGATGAATACAAATTAGCCTAACTCGACTCCAAATCATTTGCTATTCCATTCTTCATCATTATCCCCAACCCTTGAGAATACTCACATGAATACGGACTACACTTCAAGAATCTGCAAGTGAATGATTTGCACATTTGGTTTCATATGGTGAGTAATAACAGTTAGGTGTAAGCTTCAATTTTTCAAGCCTATGTCAAGAGACAACATGGCGAGTGAGAGACATCTTTAGCCAGGTAGCGCATGGCAGACCGAAAAAACTCTTACTCAAGTTGCTAGAATCTAAACTCAATCCAGGAAAATTAAAAATTAACAGGTAAAATATAAATACTGCTTATAAGGTCTAGTTAGATTAAAAGCCATACCACATCAGCAAAAACAAAATCCAGCTCCTTGCTGAAATTTTCTTTTCGCTTTTCCAACTCTGCAGCAGTCTACAAGGAATCCAGATAGAGAAAACTGTAAATAAGTAGGAAGTACAAGTACTCGAGATATGTTCAGCAAATAGCAAGTGTGCATACGAGAAAGAAATTTTCTTAAGAGTAAAAGATCAAGTAAAGAGACCAGAACATATATCATTATGTACTAACCATTAAAGAAAACCGTAACATACTGTTTTCAAAAAATCTGTTCATGAAAGCATTCAGTTAAACGAGAACATATGATAGAGAAGATTCAACTCCTTAGTGATATTGTTTCACCCCCCGCTCTAGAGTAATTTTTACGACTGAAAAGTTTTACTCCTGCTGTCTCTAAACGAGTGTTTTGTTTGGTTTTTGAAAAGTCTAACTAATTAATTTTACAATAATAATTTAATCTGATTTGTTTTACAATGATAATTTAATATAAATTTATTGTGTTTTGAATTCTAAATTTTCAATATTTATTAAAATAGTAACTACACAATCAATGTCATTTTTCGTAACTTCATAATATCACTCAATTCTAATAACATTTTTGTCCAAGTTTAATAAAGTCAGACCAAAAAAAGTCAAAACAGAGGGAGTAATTTTTAGGACATTAATCTAGTTAACTGGCGTCCATAAACTGTGTACGGGTAAATCGCGGACGGGAATGCGAAGCAGGAATTAACCTTAGTGAAGATCCCAACGC
>JAOWAN010000051.1:7222335-7240420 GCA_028566635.1 Lobelia cardinalis | reverse complement strand
AATGACCAAAAATTTAGTTTAGTAAAACAATAAAATTAAACTTTTTTATCTTCAAAATATAACGGAAGAAGATGAATAGATAAGGGAATTATGAGGATTTGATTAGTAATTATTCTGAGTAATTGGAAGACACTCAAAGGCCATAAGATTGGAATTTGAAGAGGTTGGACTCGGGTATAAAAGGGGTGAGAAGCTCACTTAGCACCTTTGCAAGGCTGCTCAAAATCGTGAGGTGCGGCGGGACTTTGGGGGTAGACGTGCGAACAAAGTTGGTGTACCTCTCCGTTGTATTTCGGTTCAGAAAGCGCTGATCCATTATAGACAATCCTTAAGGGCGCTTCATAGTACATTTGCACTTTTACGATGCATAATATCAAATGGAATTAAAAATATATTGTATTTTGTATTCGAGGTCGGCCATGCCGTAATTGTAAGATATAGTTAGCATCTTATATTAGTGTTATGAATGAAAAGAAAGAAAACGAAATCGGTTCGAAAATGGCGGAACACATATTTCCATTGCTGGGTTTGTTTGAATTGGAGAAGATGGTGCAATGTTACACATAGAACCACTGATGTTGGTTGCAGCCTCCGTAGTGGTTACCAAGTATTGACTATTGATAGTTAACAATTTGACCCCTGAGTTATGTAATGACACTTTTACTTACCAGGAGAAGGGGATCGTAGTTTATAGAAATTTTAGAAATTATAGTCAGCCCCTTAAAGTTCAGAAACGGTTAGTTGAACCTTGTAGTTATACTTTGATATTCAAAGTGAGTTTCTTGTGATAATTAGGTACCAATGATTGTGATTGGGAAGAAGTTCGTTTGATTGACTTGCTCTTGAGGGTGTCGTGTTCAAGGTAAGTGACCGTCGACTCTTTCTAGTTTGATTTAATCCCTATGTTTTGTAAAATGACGCTTTCATCTAAAAGAGCCGATGAAAATACTTTTGTGCATTCTTGAAAATGTTGTATGTCAAAATGTTCCAAACAAGGATCGAGCATATGAACCTTACTCATTTTGGTACTCAGGTTGTGACTTTTTGAAATGCGTGTGTCAGAGTGAATATGATACCGTGCTATAGGGATGCTATAGTCGTAGTCGTTAAGGAATGGCCGGTTAATGATTCTTAAACTTTGAAAATGTGAGATTTATTGATTGTACTGCTGATATGGAACGGTGGTATGATTGGTCGGTTTCACGAAATGTGAATTTGAAATGTTGATTTGATCCTCATATGATTATTTCGTGATCTTTGAGTGGTTTATAAAATATGACATGTTTTGAAACATTATTTTCGAACGAAGTGCTTGATCCGCTAGCTTGGGTAGTGGTCTTTACTTGCTGGGCTTTGCAGCTCATTCTTTTAATATTTTGCAAAAAAATAGCACGGTGAGCTTCGAATTGCGTTATGGACAAAAATTTGAGAGTTCTCTTAATGTCTGCATATCAGTTGGGTATTCTATTGTAAAGAATTTGGGACTCCGACACTAGTATGGTCATTTGAACATTGTTGTTAAATCTTGGTTTAAGAATATATTTGAGGTTAAGTTGGCTTATGTTTGGTAATGCTCAAGTCTTAATATTGTTTAAGAGATCAGGGGGCGTTACAATATGAGTTACTTATTTTTAGTAGATTTTAAGTTGCATTTCAAGATCATTAGAGCATATAAATATGTTAGTAATTGTAAATTCGAATTTAAATATTTCTAGTTTTAGAGTTTAATGTTGGAATGAAGTAAACTATTTGTATAATAATATCAATTAGTTATTTTTAGTTAACAATTATTTCCGAATTTTTATTAGATGGGGTAGTATTCTGGTGTTTAGGAATATATTTTTGTGTTGATTTGGCATAATTTAAGCCCTATTAGGTTATTACATGAGGTAAACTTATTTTTGGTAGGTTTTAACTTGCTTTTCAAGATTATTAGCCCATAAAAACAGTTAGTAACTCTAAATCCGATTTTAAATATCTCCACTTTAGGTTTGATGTTGGAAAGAAGTAAATTACTTGTATAATAATATGAATTGGATATTTTTATTTAATTATAATTTTCGTATTTATATTAGATGACTTAGTATTCTTGGGTTTAGAAATAAATTTTCTGTTAAATGTGATCGAATTTTAGGTAAGCTTAATTTTAGGAGGTTTTAACTTATTGTTCAAGAGTGTTAGTCCATACAAAATTTGTATTAACTATAAATTCGAATTTAACTACTTTTAGAGTTTGATGTTGGAAAAACAATAAATAAGTTTGTAATAGTATTGGTTATTTGTATTTTGTTATAAATAGTCAGATTTGCCCTAAGAGTTAGGTTAGAGAGAGAAAGTAGATCTCAGAGAAAGAGAGTGAGAAACTTTTTTGTGTATTACTTAGAATGAAAATTACACATCTTTACTTCTACCCATTTACAAATATTACACTAAGCCCCCTAGATATAAATGCTAAACAACACTAACCCTTTATTCCCATTACTTGTAACATAAATTTTGAAATTTACATTAGATATGGTATAGTATTATTGTGTTTAGGAAAAAAAAAATTGTATTCATTTGGTAGACTTTAACCCATATTAGGTTAGCATCAGTTAAGCTTTTAGCCCTTATAAAATTGGAATTAATTATAATAACAATTTGATCATGTAACTCATTATTTATTTATTTTCTCAACGCCTCAAATATTTAGCCAGACCCTTCTCACTAATTAATATAAAATACATTCCTAAATCTAAGAACATAATCATATCACTAACATAAATATCAAAAATATATAAAATAAATAAAAATGCAGGTGGTAAAACATAAATAATTTACATCTCTTCTTAGAATTGAAGAAATTTTACAAAAAGTGAGGAAAAAAACAAAGAAACTTGACAACTAGAGAAAAATATTGAAACAAAAAAATATTTAATAGATATGGATTAACTTATTAAGGAAATACTTAAGCTTTAGAATCTTTGTGAAGTAGAAGATAAAAATACGAAACGATAAAGAAGAATTAAGAATAGTCATGTTATGAGGTAAATTTATCAAGAGACTTAGGGTGCGTTTGGACATGGAATTTTTTAATATGTTTTGTTTTTATTTGTATTTTGTGTTTGTTTTGTGTTGGTTTTGGTTTTGTAAGAGTTTTACAATTTTTCCCTTTAAATTTTAAAAAATTACATGATAGTGATGGAGAGAGAAAGAGTGATAGTTGTAATTTGATGTGATGTTTGATGGGATATAAAGGTTATGTAAAAATAATAGGTACAGAGAGAAAACTTGTGTTTTTGGTTTGTTTTTCAAATAATGTTTAAAAAACTGGACGGATGAATACACCCTTAGTCTAGAAACTTTTTACATGGGTATTTTGATTTATTGCTATTTACTTGCCGTGTCTCTAAAAATATCTCCAAACTTTCCAAAAAGTTTTATTTCTTATGTGAGCAACTAAAAATAAAAATAAAGAATAAAGTTAATCAAAAATTTCTTTAAAATATTTAATTTGGGTCGTCTCATCTTTAATATCTTAATGTGCGGCCTAACATTCTTAGCAACAGTTTAAGAACTGAAAATAAGTACATTAATTAATATAAGTTGTGTATTTACAGTAAGAATAAGAAAATGGTCGGTAGATGAAAGAAGTAAAAAAGAAAATTTTGGGAAGGTAAATAAGATTAGTTATGAATATTAATTATATTTCTCTTTTAATAGAATTAATGTTATTTTTATATTTTTGATTGATAAGAAAGTTAAATTCCAAGATAGCATCTAAAATAATTTTCTTATCAAAATGTTCTTATAAACCCAAGTTTCTGACTTTCAAGCATCAAAATTCAAATTCTATTTTTAGATGAATTGAACACTATTATTTCTTTCTACATATAACCCTTAATCGCTAATTTATTTGCACTTGTATGTTCATTAAGTGTGCATGCGAGCGTGTCCATACTAGTATATTATATATATATAGGTAGTTGCTCAAATGAGAACCTAAATATCATAGGAACCGTAAGAACCAATCTCGATCGTTCAATTCCCGAACACAATAAAAATTTTCGATATTGTGTTCGTTAATTCCTGAACACAGTAAACATTTTTGGGGCTGTAACGGTGAATTCTCGAACACATTAAAATATTCGGTACTGTGTCGACGATTCCTACGATATTTAGGTTCAGAGCGTGCTCCTATATAAATATATGTGTGTGTGATTGTGCGTAATGCACGTGTGGTATGCATATATAACCTATATGTATGTGTATGCATGTGTGTATATATTTATGATATCTAAACACAAGGCTTAGGATACCTAAATTTGTAAAGACAACTACGAGATATAAACCTATTAAGGTCAGGGCTCGATAAATAAAAGACTTAATAAGACTCCTGGTTACTTTAGAAACTCATTCTAAAAGAACAGGAATATGCCAAAATACCCAGACTCCTTTCAAAAAGCAGAAAAATTACATAAGATTACCTAGTGGCTTATTAAATGATAATACCTATAGTAGCACTGTATTACTTAAATAACACGACTTAGCAAGGTCTTATATATTTTTCTCAACTTGTGTTTTTACACTAATTTTATTTATTTAGTCTGTTTGATGTTTGGCAGGTCCCTGGTCCTCCTCTTACTATAAACTTTTTTCTCTCTATCTAATTATACTTATTTTGTCCACCTAAAAAAAACAAAAACCATGTTTTTTCCCAAGCAGATTGTGAAGCTTTTTGTCCTCTTGTATTTACTTTTCCGTCAACCTTTTAAATAATGCATCACAGACACTCCATGTTAGTACCACAAGGCCACATTAAGGTTGATCTTGAGCCAGGAAATAGACTCAAGGACATGAACAGTAAGAGCATTCTTAGAAATGATGACAAATAAGTTCGTGTCATTGTGAAGCAGACGCGCAAGTCTGACTTAAGTTAATACTTATAAACAAATCAACCTCTTCGCCTCTTAAGATAAACATACTGAGGACATCCGCCACAGGAAATAACAGAAACCGAGAGATAAAGTCACCCAACCCCGGTGCCTAATACTCCTGAAAGACGTAAATTAATCCTCAGATTGCCCATTGAAAATGACAGATGGATCAGAAGCAACCTCGAACCCAATAGTGCCACCGAAACCCAAACCCTTTTATCTGACCAAGTCAACAAATCACCAATTAACTCCATCATACGCCTTTCCAAAACTGAGTTTCCAAACTCGAACATTCTTACCCCTTCGATCAAGATCCTCTACTACCCTGTTATGAATGTTTTTATGAAGTTATTTGTGTATAGAATTATTTTAACAGAGTATGATGATAGTAATATCCCACCAAGTGGAATTAGAAATGGACATAACCAAGATGTGAGCCAAGTTCACTAGGAGATACTCCAAATATTAGTTACTAATACTTATTGAACAATCAGACACTTCATTCTCTGGGACAAAGTTGTCGTGCCTTGGTAAGGGGTAATTGAAATTTTCGGGAGACATATTAACTGTTTATCTGGTAAACCGAAGTTTGATGCTCCAACTGTAGATTGCACAGCCCAGATGGCAAAATACATAAGTCACAGTTCCATAGGATATCACATATCTCTGCCTTTACAAAATGAGAATCTAATCTTGTCGGAAATTTAAATGTACAAACTCTAGCAAGCTAGTTTTTGTTCTTGTCAGTTCGATTTTGTGTCTCTGGTCCTTTACTAGGTTTAACGATCAAACATTCCAACATATTACAAGTCATAACAATTATATAACCAACAACACCAGTTGATCAGCATAAAAATAAGAAAGTCGAAAACTGCAACTACCTGAATTTTACTTTTATAAGTATGCCGTAACTCTTGTAGTCAGTATCCGTTTCCTCTGAACAAAAAAAAAAACAAATCAACACAAGGGGTGATGATTATATAAGAAAATTTTCACAACAGTATGGTAAAAGTACCTAATAGTACTTCCCCTGCAACTGCCATCTCTTGAAAATTACGACTGAATGTCTCATTTATTTGAGCTACGAGGTTTCTCAACGTGGGCAGCCACCGTTCCTGAAAATGTGCTCAAATCAGCACACTGATGGTGCAACAAGTAACATTCTATAATAAAATAGATGATAAAAAACAAATGGTCAAATGCTAAAATCTAAAATTTTCCGAAAACAAGTATGCATATATTTATTTCCCAGAATCTATCTTTCAGTGGATGGAGGGAGTAGTAAAAGTCCATAGGCCATAGGTACAAGCAGAATCGTCGTCAATATCTAATGATACATGACATGATACAAGATAAAGAGGTCCCTTGATTCATACCGCTGATATGAACCGAAGTTGGTATAGAATCACATGTATCAACCGATTCACCATACATATCTTACGATACAACGATATGTGTCATACACTTCGATAAGTAAATAACGGTTCTGGGTCGGGTTTGGCCTACCCGAACTTAAGGAAAATCAGTGTTTGTTCCTTGAGAACTCAGAATTATAGCTGAGCCTAAATGAGTGAGCAAGGGTTCTTTGAAATATAGGCAAAAACAGATTGAAGCCCCGGACTAGATGATTTCCACACATCTTGTGTTAGTTGATGATTTAGATTACAGAGTTTTTGCATATCTTTATGATTGTGCCGGAATCGAACGACCCTCACGTGACGTGAGTGGATTTGCTCTGAGTTATCTTCCAATGAGTATTAGGGATTGAGATAGTAGGTTCGAACCTGCGTACACGGAGAAACACACATAAACACTTGAGGTTAAGAGCTTGATTTTCGCCTCGCTCGAACGCTCCGGCGAGAGAGTAAGTTCTCGTAAGAGAAAGAGCTTCGGAATTCACAAATGTCCTGTGAAGAACCCAATGAAGATTGCTAGAGAGTGTGTGTGTGTGTGCAATTAAATTGACTGCTATTCGAATGTTGAAATGTATTTATAGGCTCCATAAACGTAGGTTCCCGGGTTAAAGTCAAGGGAACTATGCCGGAGAACCGTTGCATGATGGGCGGAACCACCTCTGAGATAAAGGTGGATGTTGGTTAAGGTCTATCCATTGGAGAAGATCGTGGGACACGTTAGCAAGGTAGTTGTGACTTCAGCTTCCTTGGACACGTGGAAAACACTTCATAGGAAAGTTTGTCAAAGTATGGACCGGTCTCCCACTTAATCGCCTAGATCGTCATTGAGACCTCTTAAAAACTGAGCAAGGTGATAAAGGCGAGGACCTCTACTAATGAGCCTGGCTGGTCGCCTATGTGTGGACGAGGAGGATAGGGTGTTCCAGATATCTCCCTTTAGCCGACGCTTAGTAGGGACGATCTGGAAATTTTTCTGATGACTCGAAGTTGAAATCGTCAAAATGCCCTGGTTTGAGATCATGACTTCCATCGATGGACCTTCTCTCTAGCCCTCTTTTTTGATGGGCCGGGCTTTGATTGCTAATCTTTTTTGGAGCTCTCCGGAGCTTGGCCAGGAGAGGGAGAAGGGATGACTTCCATCAATGAGCCATTAAGATAGGAAGGTCCGATCGCTGACGGGGGGCTTGGGGTGATGTCTATCATATCAAAGTCACCCGGTCCACCTTCAGCGAGGAGTTATATGTGATTCTTTCATAGGCAGTCCCGAATAAGTTTATGTTTGTTCTTTCTTGTACGGATGATTTACTATAATATTGCCTTCGGGCTGCTCCTGATTAACCCCGTGCCGTTGATCATAGGGTATTTGACACACTAGTGGGGACTGACACCAACATTCCTTAGGAACATTGTGTAGGGATCCCCATAATCATGTTATCGGCCGATTTGATGTCAACAACCATAAAATCAAGATTGGCCATCTTGGCAGTCCTTCTACCGATAGTGCCAGCCAACTCGATGGCGCTTTTGGCGGAGACTTATGCATGGTGAAGCCTTCAAGCTTCACGTTATAGGGGGTTTAGGTGAGCCTCTATGAGGCCTATGGCAGCATAGTAGTTATAGAACAAGATATTTCGACCCGCGCCCGTACCAACCATGACTCCGAATTTCCATGTCAAAGGTGGTCGCCGTTATGACTAGGTTATTCTTGCAAAAACTTATAGACGCCCAGCTCGCTAGGAACTGATCTTCGCCGTCAAGAGAAAAGAAGGAGGTACTCTTAGCCCTGATTAAGCTGTTAAGTTGATTGGGGCTGGGGTACTTGACATTAAAGTGGTCACCGTCATGGTCGTCACTGACCTATTCCTTCTTTCATTCCCCTCCAACCTTGTATGGTTGAGAGATCCTTGGTCGATTAATTTCTAAACAGCTCGCTTCAGCGATAAGCATTCTTCGGTAAGATGACGTGGTTTTTGTAGTGCTTATCCTTAGTTCTACTCTTCGTCGAGCTACTGCTCTATGCTCTTAGCTTTACGAGCAGGTAATGTTTGTTCCCTCTAAAGAGGGATCATAATACGTTCGGGTATTGAGGGGCGTGAAAGTCTTTGTTTTCTCTTTGATATCGCCCATAAGTTTGTTCTTGGACATGTTGGCGACTGTCCCAATCTTGTCGGACTTAACCTTGAGAGCCTTTGCCGATGCAATTCTCTTGGCCCTTTGAAACATGTCGCTCCTATTGGTGGGCTATCCGAAAGCGAACTCGATCTTTAAGATACTGCCACGCGCCAGGCCCCCCGAAAGCACTCGACGGCGAAGTCGTCACAAACCCCAACAATCTGATCATGAATCTTCTTGAAGCGCTCAAAGTACTCCAGGTTCGACTCACCTTCTTGTTTCTCAGTGACTAGAATGACTTCTTGTTTAGGGAGATTGTCCGCGTAGCTGAATTCGGCTAGGAACATCTGTCTGGAGGTCTTCCAAACAATCAATTGAGTTGTCGGGAAGACTTCCATACCATTTGAGTGCTTTGCTAGAAAGGGAGTTCACGAAAGCCCGCAGCAAACACTGAGAGACTATGCCATTTGAGCTTCAATGCATAAGATATGGTTGTTTGTATTCGTTTTACCATTGTATTTCTCAAATTCGGGTTGCTTAACATTGGCGGGTAAGAGCTTTCTCTTGCTCGTCGAGTGAAAGGGCCCTCGCCGGATACGTTGGGTTTCGTCTTCTTACCAGAGCGGGCATCCTTCAATTGTTCACGGAGATCGGCGATCCCCTCGTCTTTGCTTATATCTTTCTCTCTCTCCTCCTTGGCAGCGATGGGGATTGTGCTCTACACTCCGCTCTTTGGGGCTCTTCGCTTTATCGTCGCTCCTTTTGTGGCAAAGGTGAGCATCGAACTTCAATGGGATCACGAAGGCAACTATGAACGCCTCTTTGCGTGTCAAAATTGAGGCGAATAAACTTTTGACAAGAGTGCAATAAGAGCCTCTGGAGTATCGACGGGGACTCCTGCAGCTATCTCGTGGTTAACCGTCATTATTGTTTGGCTCATTCAATCGTGATTGACTCTGGCTACATCGGTGGAACGATAAGCAGAAGAACTCTCTAGGGCGGCGATGTGTGTTCTCTTAGAACTTTGGCGTCGGCTTTCAAGGTGGCTCTTCATATCAGAATCTTCACGATTGCGATATCTTACTTTGTTATGTGAAGAATGATGCCCAGAATGATTCGGCCTATGAAATGTGGACCGAGGCTGTCTTCCACCGGCCATATTGCTTCCATGGCATTCCCAACGCCCCGTTGGGAATGCCATGGGATGGTGGAGGGCCGAAATGGTGTGATTCTTCTTCGCTCTCCCTTTTTTGCTGTAGCCTAGCTGGTTATAGGATACTTTGTGAAATATGTGGTTTCGCCGCAAAACGGGTTTTGCAATAGAAAAGATACTCAGTCTCAGCAACGGAACCACTAATCGTGCCGAAATCAGACGATCCTCACGTGGCGTGAGTTGATTGGCTCTGAGTTATCTTCCGATGAGTATTATGGATTGAGATAGTAAGTTTTAACATGCATACACAGAGAAACACCTGAGAAACGCACCGGCGTGAGGAAATTCTTGTAAGAGAAAGAGTTGCGAAGTCCACAAAGGTTATGTGAAGAACTCGGTGAGATCGCTCACCGGTGCTAGAGAGTGCGTGTGTGTAAGTAAATTGGCAGCAATTTTGTAAGACAAATATTGAAATGTGTTTATAGGTACCGACCTGTTCTAAAAAGCCGAGGTATTTCGAAGCTATCTCCGAGGAGTCTTGGCAGCGAACTAGAGTCGGGCAGAAGTCGTGGGGACATGGCCGAAGACCTGTTATATGATGGACGGAACCACCTCCGAGATAAAGGTGGCCGTTGGTTAAGGTCTATCCATTGGAGAAGATCGTGGGACACATCAGCAAGGTAGTTGGCATTCAGCTTCCTTGGACACCTGGAAAAGACTACGAGACTTTGTCCAAGTATGGAAAGGTCACTTAACCGCCTGGATCGTCATTGAGACCTCTTAAAAAGTGAGCGGCGTGATAAAGGCAAGGACCTTTACTAATGAGCCCGGCTGGTCGCCAATGCGTGGACCAGGCTGAGAGGGTGATCCGGATATCTCCCTTGGGTCGACGCTTGATAGGGATGCTTGATATCGACGATCTGGGCCGACCATCCTCAATTGATTTGGACGGGTAGACGTGCAGAAGATATCCTCTAAAAGACGTGAGCCTGAGTCTATTGGGATAAAGTCCAATCTACACCTATCACTTGATCGTAAGAAAGTCGAAGCACGGGGCTCATGGTTCATGCTAAGAAAAGCAATTGTCTTACTTTAGAGACTAAAATTATGTGAATAATAGAAGTTTTTTAAAATCAAAATCAAGCCATATATACAATTTTCACTTATTTAAGATATATAATTATTATCATTTAAAGGAAAAATTACCAAAAAGTCCCTTAAAAAACCCATACCTAAAAAGTGCCAAAATAATTCTTCTATCCAAAAAATCTTAAAATTAAACTTTCAATTCAAAAAAATCCTAAAGTTAATATTCTGCTAACATCGTTAGTGGAGAAAACTTTGTTTCTTTCGAAATGACAATGAACAATAAAAAAATTAATAAATTTAATTAAAAAAATTGTAATGATGACGATAATAATAATAATAATTTCTATATTAATATTAATATGTAGAAAAATATAATAAATAATTAATAACTCTTATAATTTGATAATATTAATGGAAAAGCTAACTTGTGTTTAAATAATCATTATCATTAATATTACTATTATAATCTTTAATATAACGATTATTATTATTTTTATTATTAATAATATAATAATGATTTACTTAAATTTAGGTTATTACTATTTTATTATAATTACAATTCATCATCATTTAGAAAGAAAAAAAAATTACGGGCTAGCATCGTCACTAGCAGCGTTTAAGATTTTTTTTTTTTTTTGGGTTTTTTTGGATATGAAAACTTTTTAAAGAGGATTTTTGGGTATTTTTCCCTTATTTAAAACTTGTTCTATATCTTAAGATACGCTACGCGATACTTTTGTATCGACACACCATACAATTTTTTACAACTTCGATTCACGATATGATTCAAGTCTTGATAAGTATGAGAAAAGTTACGCAGCGGATGCAGCAGCAATAATCACACCACTTCATGCCAAGTTACATGAAAGCATCAAATTATCAACCTTCAAAGCATTTAATTCAGCTAATCGACTCTCCGATTCCTTTTCATCTGATTCCAATCTCTCAGTGAGGTCTTGTATCTGCCATGGAAAAAAACACAGTAAACAATAGTAGCAAATTGAAGAAGAGAATCCATATAAAATTGACTTACTTTTCTCCGACGATGTTCATATTCTTCTAAAATATTTTGGTTTAGACACAATATTTGATTGGCCTGATAGGTGGTATCTTGAATAGCAGCATCTAATTCCTCAATTGTACCAGGCATCTGCAGAAAGCCATGAATATTGCACGTAAAAAGGCAACAAAGAGTATAGATCTCTCAACTAAAGCACTTCAGACAAACAATCACCAGATTATTATCAGATAATCCAATTAAAACGAGATGGCATCAATTCAATTAGGCTTCTTGTAGATTATAGTAAAACCTAGCTTACTTGACTTAAGTAACTATATCTACATGGCTCAACAACAGCTAAATCAGATCCATTCAACGACATAAACTAGCATTCATCCACAGGTATACATCTGACAGAGCAAATGAAACAACATGCTTCACAAGCTTTGACCTATCACTATCTTCGTTTCTCAAACTCACAGCCAAGTGATAGTTATGACTAATGTCCAGGTGTTAAAATCTAGCATCCCAATTAAATACACAGAGACAAGGCAAATAAATGTATAAATAATTCATAGCTATCTGATGACGTGTTAGTCTTCACGCGGTATTAAGTACAAAACCAGAAAGAAACCTTATTTCAGGTTAGGTTATTAGCTAGAGTTGAGTTGTAGGATATGGTTGCAAGTTGTATATTCCTTGCTAAGTCGCATCAATGTGACAGACCACCCAAGTGTGTCTTTAACTTGTTTTCTTCAATTTTCCACTCAAATGTTCCGCAATGAATTGTTTCAGTAACATCAAAAAGAATTCCCAAGAGGACCCCTTTTTAACCTCTTAATTCTCGCTTTACTTTTTGAGATGGATAAGAGATCTCAACAGAATGCGGCAATTAGGTTGCACACCTGCAAGTACTATGATTTCCCGGAGAAATCGTTCCAATGTACAAGAGTTTGACACCCACTTCCATAGTCCTTTAAATATATCACTACCTTAAGAACACAATACAGAATTCCAAACATCTCGTAGAAGTCATGTGAAAGTACATGTATCAGATCTCAACACCTTCACTTCTAGGAATAGAAAATAAAGGGAAGTCTCAACGACTGTGTATCAAAAACATCGTACTAACATATAAACTGAGCTCAAAATAGCAAGCAAACCTCAACAAATGCCGCCTCAAGATCTGGAGTGATTATTGCAACCGACTCTGCATATCTTTTGGCAGCTGCCAATTGTTGTTTATAATTCTCTACCTCCTTCTTGCCTTGATCATCATCACAACAGATTTTGTCAGCAACATTAAAAGAGCATTGATATTTTCTAAATGAATAAAGCCCATGAATGGATCTCACTGGAACCACTAAGAGAGACTAACTGTTCGTCATACATTATAATTTATGTCATTCTAACTAAGGCAAAAGTTTCAAGAACCTAAGATCTAACAAGAAACATCTAAGCCACTCAATCTGGATAATATTTTCTTATAGCATATTATTACTGGATGGAAGTAGTAGATGATGGAGAAAAGAACAACATTACTAAGATTCTAAGTCTAAACACAAGGGTAAACAGATAACTGCATTTGAATTTTTCCCCTAGATGTCTGCCAAATTAACGATATGAATTCCCCTTTTCTAAAATTATTACTAAAGTTATGAGCTTGCTTCTGCTAGTACTGGATCTTTATATACCTTACAAAAATGGGAATAGCTTTACCAAATATATTAGCTGGTCATATTAATTTTGTATTTTCGGAAAGTTAATAAAACTAAGTAGTGAATTCGCTACTAGCAGTAGCAAGTCTAAATTAACCATTGCTAACGGCAAACTTAAAATAAAAAGTTGTACTACCAACATATCTTTTCATTCTCTCTTTAAACCCATTACGAGAATATGCATTACTTATACAAGCTGTGGCCCTGTGGGATTACTCGATATACAAGAAAAACTATACAATATTTAAAAGCAGCATGAAAATAACCAGGCCAAACATTTGAAACTGAAAGTTCATGTTCAAAGGAGCATACAGTATTCAAAGTGGAGGGATGCTTGCAGGGCAAATTTTTCTTGCTGTTTGATAGACGACTCCATTTCTTTAACCTGACCATAATCGAAATAACAGAATAAAAAATTCAAGTAAAAAGTAGAATGTATATATAATTCCTAACCAAGTGACACTCTTATGATCTAAATAATGTACAAAAGCAATCAATCACCTTCATATGACAAAACAAAAGCAATGTGAGACCTTATCTGGAAACAACATTATCTTGAGTTGTTCATATACTTATTCAAGAATTGGCCATTGCTAAACACAACCCCAAAGCATCTACTTATCTATACATACTGCAGTCACATTTCACTCTCCTTCTGTCCATCAAAGGCTAATGTTGAGAATTCCTACAACCCTTACAGAGAATAGGTGGCAGAACGCTCACATGGGGTGAAATATTCACCTGCTCCTATTGTAAAATCATTTTATAGCAGCAAGGTCTGTGAGGAAGTAAGATTATTGGAGGCACCAGTAGCAAATAATCAAAACATTTATTTGTTGATAGTTAGCACGACAGGCTTCTCAAGACTAGATAGTTGACAGCCAAATCACGCTTTCACACAACAAAAAGACTACTTTATGCATAAAATGAGATGAAATGAAAGGAACAACTGTGAAATAATGACGACCAACTACCTCAATCTTAACCAGGTTTAACTTTTATGTATAACCAAAAGCCAGCATTATGAGGTATATAAAGGTTAAGTGCACAAGGAAAAGTACTTGTTCAAATGCAGATACTAAGTACATATGATTTGTGTTGCCAAGTATTGCAAACTCCTATTAATACAAACATCTCGTATCTTGTTATTGATTGCACACTCTTATCAATTCTTCTTGATTTATAAAGAAAATGATATTAGAAAAGAAAGTAAGAATGTTCAATCGTGATAGATGCAAAAATTAAAGAAGATCGGCTCCTCCTGATGTATGAAAAGCCAACAGTCCATGTACTTAAAGGTTACAGCAACGAATTACTATCCACAATAAAGGAAGCAAAACCAAAGTACACTAGCAAGACCCAAGTATCATCATTAATTTACAAGAAATGTTTGTTTGCTTTTTGTTGCATATGTCTAGCTAAATCTTATAAAGACTGTTGGAAGCCATAGCTTTTGATCACTCTCTATTCCAAGTCCTTCTCAGTCTGAGTTTCAGATTAGTATGGATCTCTCACATTAGAAAACCAAGCTCTTGACTTGATCGTGAGTCTATCCTTCTTATTTCTATTCGAGTTCGTCAAAGAAATTGCAAGTCGACAAGGTGGTCGCAATTGTGTCTTCCAAAAAGTAATAGAAATCTGAGTTTAAGGGTTCTTAATTTTTTATGAGTCCTTGCTCAATAGCATATATGTCTACCACCGGTATCTACCTCCAAACATGTCTTCTGAATCAGTTATATCTTCCAGTTCCTCTTCTAATTTCGGTCAATCCTCTTCATCAAAGATAGATCAGTTATATGAAATATCGTATGTCCCACAAGAGTCTAAAATACCCATTTTAGAACTTCCTATAGTAAATCCTTACCATGTATTTTCAAAGCCTACTACTTTTTTTTCCAAAAAAATCAAAAAATTAATAGGATCTTCTTCTTCCTCCCATGGTTACCAAGTCAAAGAGTATGTTCAAGTATCCAAGTTTGACTCTTACAAACTCGCAACTACCTCATAATACCTTGTAACTCTATCCCTCCCCACAGATCTACCCAGATACTGCTCGACCCAAGGATACACCCATATCCATTTTGGTGCAGTAAGACTAGCCCTTACATTTCATGGCCGCAAGGGTCTCCCATCATTCTCTCGTATTGCATAAGTAGATACAAGATTTGTTGAATACCAACCGCTTGTATTGTACAATCTTGGACACTTTTTACCCAAACTTTAATATGCTACTTGATGATCCCTCACTACTCACAGCCCTCAAAGCCCAAATAGAAATCGGTGGTGCCGAACAAAGAAATATGTTCCAAGCCACATTCCACTACCAGATGGCATATCGGGTACAAAATCACTCCTTGTATATCATGGTCCTCGGTCAAGAAAATTTAGGCGATGCTCTGTTTCTTGATATTGATTCAAGTGCAAGACCCACATGCATGTGCCTTAGACAACTATCCAGAGCTGATTTGCTCAAACTCCTCCCAAAAAAGTGGATAACTAGTTATGAACAAACCCACCAAGGTACTCCAGCTCATGTTTAAACAACCACAACTCCGGAGTTTGTCCGCCATGGTGATTGAAGTCTATTTCTCATCAGCACAACAAGAAACAACTAAAGTTTTCCCTACGGAAATTCTAATGGTTGAACGATTAACACCAATCCAATCGAAAATTGATCATTGTTGGTATGATGTGTGTTAATGCAAAGGTTGCTTAGATGATGCATTCAAAGTTACTTTGGATGATGATCTTCCTAAACGGTGAAACACTTCTTAGAAAAAACAGAAGAAAAGATATGAACAGGGAGACACTTCATTAGGACTCCTCGGACAACCATCGAGTAAATTTGACTATTATGTCCTTTACCCCGGCAAGACTCCCCAACCACCACCTCCTCAGCCATGCAAACCTTCACCTCCTCCAAATCTCTCTCCATAGTCCATAAAGAACCTTTGCCTCTTCCAAAACCCCAGGAATCCTCCCCATTGAATATATTAATCCGGTTTCATCATTCTTACGGGCTCTCACCCGCCAACATACCTCTCCAACATCGCCCTTTGTTGGACCAGTTGCTAATCCGTCATCTCCAGAAGCTGAAGACCATTTTGACCCCTTTGAACAACTGTACATGGCTGAACAAGAGACCGCGGTCCCTATTGATACGGATCCCGAGCAAGAGTATGTTTTCGACGAAACCGCATCCTCATTTGAAAATATACATGCACAACCTATTCCCGAGCCTGATTCCAAATGGCGCGAAAGATCAGTCGAAATGTTAACTTGGTGCTCAGCAGAATTACTATTATCCTCTTGATACAAGTATCAAAAGGTTCCTTGCACGTATCTAAGGTCGGTTACGAAATTGGTACTTCAGTCTTGGGAAATACCGTCAACTGGAGACTTTAAAAACTTCTTCACCGGAAGATTTTATCAATCGCATCTATGTCGAATTTATTGGCAATCCAATAGACAATGCAATTCATGCGACGAGAAGAATTCCTAAAGATGAAGTGTTGTTCACTACAGAAATAGGACCTCGAGGTACACTACAATCGCATGTCTCAACAATTTTACTGTCTCCAAGGAATAGATGATGTTAATCTCAATCAAGTATTCCTCAATTCCTTTCCAGAGTCTCTTGGAAATGAGGCATATAGATCATTAGAGTCTAGAGGTATGACAGTTGCGTATACATCACTTGGTGGCCTTTACCGGTTAATCCTGAATGCTTTAGAAAAGCTTTGCAACAAGAGGAAAGTCCTCACTGAGTTTGAAAAAATTGAAAAACGCCTAGGCTCTGATTACGATTGTGGCCACACAAAGAAGAAGTCTCACTTGAAAAGCTCTTTGAGACTTTTATCAAGAAAAAAGGGTACCCGAAGAATCACCAATCCAAGAGATGAAATCGTAAGAAGAAAGCCTCAGCGTGGACGCAATTCTGACAAATGTTTTATTTGTCACAAAAAAGGGCACTTTGCAAGAAACTGCCCAGACAAGAAAAAGTCGCATGCCCTTATCCAAAAGCTGAACCAAGTCGAACCTATAGATCTTTCTGATCTTGAGTCCATGTACTCCCTTGACGATGACCCAAATGATACATCGATATGTTCGATTGCATACTCAGATAATGAGTCAGAAGATGATATTCATCCCGAGCTTCGAGTTTTTATGATAAGACCTCTCCGGCATGTGTTACCTTTAGCCAAAATCCATCTTCTACCATCTACGTATGCTAAACCGATACAAGTTATCGCATTCTTTGACACAGGATCATCAGTTTCCATCCAGAATCCAAAAATTCTCCCAACATGCTATTGGAAACCCCATCATCAATACTTCCTTGCTGCTATTGGAGTACTTCCTTGCTGCTAACGAAGAAAGCTTTGTCATTGACAAGATTAGCATTCCCATCTACATCCATCTCTTCCCAAAGTGTGTTGTTAAACACAGGTCACTCGGTTCTAGCTCCCACGGCAAAGATCTCTTAGTCGGTTTTGATATCCTCCACAAGTTACTTAACTTAAGGTGGAATCAAAAGGGCCTTTCTTACAAGAGCTTCTTTAATCTTTGAAGTCCGATACCAAAATTGTACATGACATTTGCTACTTCTATTGAAACAATCAAATAGCAGATCATCCAGACATCCTGTGCCTCTTTCCACAGAGAATTCATGTCCAAACACT